>JAAEAF010002366.1:0-144248 GCA_011037195.1 Triatoma infestans
TTTTGAGAACATCGCAAAAAAGTAAAAAATCTAACTAGTAAAGTGATACTTCCGGTTGAGGAATTTTGACAGATAACGTAGTGTCAGATCCCACGGTGGTACCTAAACGGAATATCAAGTTTCAACTTTCTACGGTTTTTCGTTTTTGAGCTATGCTGTTCACATACATACATACATACACACACACACACACATCACAGACCATTTGCTAAAAACCACTTTTTTGGACTAAGGGGACCTCAAAACGGATATTTCCGCTGAAAACTCGATACGAAAATTTGACACGATTACAATACTTTCTCTTACTAGGAGTAAGAGAAAGTAAAAAAAACTACCAATTTAGACTGTAAAACATTATGAATTCTTGATATCGTATTTTTCCTTCTCGAAATAATTCGACCTAAACAGGTCTCTTTTAGCCTGCAAAAATGATAAATATTTATGTATTATATTTTCAAATGATTGCTTATGGGAGGCCTGATATGAAGCAACTACCCAAAAATTATATAAAATAATGTTGTAATTTGAACAACTGTTCAACACTTGGGGATGGTACATCACAGGTTAAACTGTAGTTTTAAGAAATTCAAACAAGAAATTATTACCCTGAAGAAGCCAATAAATTTGCCGAAACGTCGGTGAAAATGTAAAAAAGTTTTTTTTATGACCGAACCTCAACATCTAGTTCATAACATTGAATATATTGGTCGTAGCGAACACCATAATATAAAATAATATATAAACATTACGACTCTTTATTCATTGTTAAAAGAATTTTTACAAACAGATGATGGATTACGTACTTAGATCGAAACGTCTCGGGCAGGAATTAAAACAAGATCAAGAATTGAGAATTTGTACTCAACGTGCAAATCCTCAACAGAATAATTCAATAAGTCACTAAATAATTCGATATACACTGCTGACGAATGAACTAAAAATCTCATGGATCGTTTTAAATGTCCGTTATTATTATCATTCCTTTTTCAAGTTTAAATAAGTTAATCTTATATTAATAATATTGATTGAAATAAAGTAAATTTAAATTTCAAGATAATGTTTTGCATAAAACAAAAGTAGGTAGTTTCAATCATTAATTTTTTAATAAACATAAGAATACTATAATCGATTGTTTTAACTTAACCTATACAAAAAACTGCTATTTCACTTAATTTAATACGTTATTTTAAGAAGAAGTCTAATGGGCATTGAGTAAAATAGTAAGAGAAAATTGACTCATGAAATAGATTATACACAAAACTCATTGAAAGAAAAACATCTTTAAAAACTTACGAGTTATAAAGGCTATCAGTAGACATAGTTACCAATAAAGCGGTGTAGATCGCACATTCCTTACAAAACAAATATTAGTGATAGAATTTTGAATATCAAATTGTGTATAACAGATTATTTTATAAAATTCTTTAGTGTAAAGTAAAGAACACAAGAAAAACTTACTTATAAATAATTAATAAATTCTTGATTATTATCCTTGGCAATTAATAGCTATTTTTAACTAATGCTTTTTAATAACCTTCCAATGTAGTGAGCCCGCCATATGAGTAGACCTTTATTTAACCAAAAAGACTAGTTGCCAACTTAACTTTTTTTTTATTTGTGCACAAACAGTTCTTTAAAGAGGGAACTTATTCTTTTGATAAAACAAATTAACTATCAATGGTTATATTGTATTACATTAGTAATTAAGTTGAAGTTTTCATTTTGCATAACTGAAACTTTTATGAATGAATATGTATTCATTGATAATGGAATGAAATTTGCAAATTAAAACAACTGAAATTACTTTTATATCATTGCAATCAATCAACTTATTTATATATATTATTGTATCATTTAGAGAGACTTTAGAAACTTGAGATTATAAATACTTGAGGAATTACGTCTTGTTCACTTTATTTAGCTAATAAATATTTGGAGTGAAAAAATGAATGAGTAGTTAAAAATTAAGAAAAATTTAAATCGATAACAAATTAAGTAGCAAATTTAGGGAAACTATTGTGAGTAATCGGTGTTCTTTCTGTTATATGTTCCTCAACATTCAGGTGACAAATTTATCACAACTCATTTAATTACCTAAGTATTGGAACTGTATAATGTAATAAAATATAATACAAAATGGTAATTGAAGAAAGAATAACGTCAGTGCTCTCCTAGGTTTTTTTTTGATACATCGCTTTAATCCACATGTACATACCTACCTCTTTAAACTATGTTTTCATGTTCAGGAGTCCTCAAAACTAGATGTATTAGATAGGCGGAATGAAAGTGCTGAAGGAATTAAATTATTACCTAAATGAATAAGCTTAAGAAGCCATAATTTGTAGGTTTTTAGAGTAGTTTTAATGTTACTCCAGATATACCCTGCTCCAACATCTGGTAGATATCCAGTTTCTCAACCTTCTTTGAATGATATTATCGCAGCCTCCGTCAGGAGGTGTATTGCATTACTCCATCTCACATAGAAGCTGCAAGCATAGCACGGCAACTTATTTGCGACATCTAAACGGTTGTTAGCTCCGCTTATTGCCAAAGCTTTCTCTCCACCCACAGGTTTAGACCTGAAAACAAAACTAGTTGTTAAGCTCTACTATCGCTTTCTGCACCCAGATTATTCACTTGCATCCCTGGATCTGCAGTCAAGACTCCTAAGGAGCCTATTTTTGCCCAGACTGATATACGGCTTAGTTCTTGCTGGGTTCTTCTGAGAATGGCTCTCTCGACTTCCTCTTCTTTCGGAACTCTTCTCGGACAGATCAGTTACTTATCCCACAATAGGGTTTTGGCCACATAAAAAGTGTTTTATTATGCCTTCTGAACTAAGATATCGGCTATCTCGTTAGCTTCTACGCCAGCGAGCTTTGGATCCCAGAGAATAGTAACTTTATTATTTCTTCGGGTTTCCAGGTCGTTAGTTTGCCAAGAAATTTCCATTACATTTTCGAATTAATGACGTATGATTCAGTGCTTTAATGGTGGCTTAGCTGTTGGTAAGGATCAGAATCTTTTAAATCTGTTATTTCCTGTCAAGATTGAACTGGACACATCTTCCAATTGCTTGAATTTCTGCCTGGAAGATACTGGGAAATTTGCCGATACACTCCAACCCCAGCCCCCTAAGTGTTCATACATATTTTCATTCCTGGAACGGATTTAATATTTGATTTCATTTTCTTCTCTTTGAAATTCTAGTTTATTCTTGCATTTTTCGTTTTTAAAATCATACTTTCTCTTTGCTTAAACATTGAAATTGTATGTTTCTTTTACAGATATTTGAATATTCATTAGAAAGTATGAAATACACTGAATTCTGTACACAACTTCAAAATCATTATCCAAAAGAATGGTTATCAAGAAATTTTGCTGTACACAGTATTGCATTCGATTCTAAAAATCCAGACATAATTATACTAAACGATGATTCAGCTGTTCTTGTGATTAATAAACAAGCGGTAAGTATAACTATTATTTTTTTGGTATTTTTCAGATTTTTATCTATGTACTTTTTTGTAAGAGTGTAATCAGAACATCATCCACTGATCACATAACATTTCGGTTATAGTACTATGCAGATTTTAACATATCATTATTATTTATTCCTACATCTAAGCGATTAGCATTTTAGAATATTATTTTTTTGAAATTAGTCATTAGTTTTTTGAAGGTTATGTTTTGACACATAATACAATAAAGCTTTTGCATATTGTACGTATGTAATGACATTGACTTCACATAAATAAAAAAAAAAAACAAAAAAAAAACAGACAAGGCTATTGAAACATGAATTTTAATTTTACGAATTTTCTCTGTTAATTCTTTTCTACAAGAAAAATTCTTTGAAGTATGGAGTGGACTGAGTCACTTAGGACACTTCTTTAGTGATCTTGGTGTATCCCAGTCCTAATTATAGTAATAATAATACGAGTGACATACTAAAGTCCTGAACACTAGTAACTCCTGATGTACTAAATTAGTAGTTGCGTGCAACTTTTTAGATACCTATAGAAAGCAAATCTGGGGTTACGGGAAATTATGCTAGATTTCTTGTATATTTGCAGAAACCTGGTAAATTAATTTCCCTCGCCTGGTAATGCTAAGTAATAACAAGTATATCATTGAATTATGCAGTTACTTTCATTATATAATGGCACTAGATTACGCAATCTTAGAAATTTTATATCTATATTTAATATTTAATAGGGTGTCAACTACTAAAAAGATTGAGAATCTCGCAGAATTGAAAGATTGACGTATTCGCAGGGAACAAGCCCTTCAAAATTCTCAGAGTCTGGATACCTAGGCATTCAGGCCAGTGAGGCGGATCGCCTTACCCGAGAGGGATCCATAGGAACCCTTAGACATTGAAAGATGCTTCATGATGAGTGCAGCTATCAAAAGCATGGGCACGAATGGATCACATTGTGATCAGGGGGGTGAAGTTGTTCGCGTCTGAGAGTGCTCTCACGTGCCCCCTGGATATCCAACTAAACGGACAATATCAGTCGCCAGCGCAGCGTTTTCATACTGGGCCGCGCGACCTAGAATGGCTGAATAGCCGAAGTCATGGCATAGGAAAAACAAAAAAAAATACAATAGATCACAAGAATGATGGGTGAAAACTCTAGATCAGAGGGAGTTGAAAGTGTTTATTGATGCCCAGGTTTATTAAAGAATTATTCGGCCTTATTATTAATTAATTACATTTTAGATAATTTTAGAGTAGCCTTATTAATTTACATTTTAGAAATAGAACTAAAAATGGTATTTTATTAATATTTGTTGAAATCTTTTGCCCAATTCTTTGTTATTTCTTCTTCAAAATCAACATCCGTTAATAGGCTTTCTAGCATTTTACTTTACCAAGTTTTTGTTATGTCATCACTGTCAAATTTTACTCGTATTTTTTAAATTTTTTTCTGACAAATTAAATACTTTTAAATGTGAAAGCCATAAAAGTAAATGAACCAATTACATTTCTAGAAACAATTACACTTCCGACTCTTTTATCGATATGTCTGATCCCTTCATCAAGTACAGCATTGTTACTCTTTAATGGTACTTATAGCAGTAGGCAACCATAATCTCTCAATACTTGTTCATAGTTACTACGAAACATGTGCCCAATTACAGAGCTTTTGTTAAGTTCTTCTTTAAATAGGCCAAGATTTCTAATTTATTTGAGGAGGAAAGAGAATCAATATGTCTTTATCTTCAGAGATCTTTTATTCCAAAATTATGCTACTTTATACCGCATAGCTTGGGCAATTGATATCTACTCGTTATTTATGTGGTCGAATTTAAAATATCTACTACTAAAATAATACTATTAAGATGTGACTTATTTCCATCTAAATTAATTTTCTAAAGGATAAGTTTGGTGGAATAAGAAATAGAAGGCAATTCGCAAATATATAATGAATTCCTAATAATTCCTTAATAAAAGTTTGGATAAAGTATGAATAAAATTTTTTATATGAACTTTCAGATTAAAGTGAAGAGGAAATTCATCACTGTATTTCCTTTATCTTTCCCACTCGTATGATCTTTTATCCCTCTAGACTCTTGACCACTAGATTCAAGAGATTAATTATTTTTATATATTTTAACTATGTATTTTATTTAATAAAAACAAGCCATTATTCATAGTTTTGCTGGAAAGCTGCGATCTTTAAATTGAACATTAACAAAGCACAAATTGGATTGGTGATTCATATTTTTAGGTTTCCGCATGCTGTCTAAATAGCACAGCTATCTAAGAAGTTTTGTTTACTTTGTTTTTAAATTATGTAACTTACCAAGATATTTGTAGTATTTGTTTTTAAATTCAGCAATCATAAAGTGTGTTTTAGATTCACTTAATGCTGTAAAGGGAGGAAGAAATTGAGTTCATGAAATTCATGTTTTGAGGCTCCTTGAATGCAAAAAAAGATGTTTTTGGCGAATGATCTGATGTTTTATTTTCCTAAAACAAAATAACTAAAAAACGAAAACTCACTGGAGCTGAAACTTAATATAATTTTTGGATCCCAAAAGAATCTTTTGGCGTGGCAGTTTCAGTTGAAACCCTAAAATCCTAATTAGTGGGATTAAAATGTTTTTATTTTTTTTTTTAAGTTCCCGCGATTTCATGTATTTATTTTGGTTTACTAACTAAACATATTTTGGCATACCACTTTTATTTGAAACATTTGCTGAGGTAGTTTAGGGGAGGAGGAATTCGCCGCTTTAATGTTAGGATTCCATCTGAATTTGTACTGTTCCTCCTGCTCTATAATATTTAAGCATTAATAATTTTTTTTTTTATTGTCTGTTGGGAGGGCCCAAGCAATTTGCCCCTCTGGGCTCATATAGCTACCCCTAAGATCGGAGCCTTCTCAATGCACTGCCGGCCTCCGAGCAATGTTCTCTTGTTACAGAAGATCCCATCACCGGACAGTGAACTGTAAGAGGCTCCTTGAAAGAAAAAACCTAAGGGCAGCAACTGGACTCTACCACCACTGAGCTAATCCCTTCTCTTTACTAAATGTATTGTGACAAAAAAATTAAAATGGGGAATACTTGATAGCGAAGTCCAGAGCTAAAAAATTTAAGGGGAACCATGGTAATAAAAATGACCGTCTTGTTGTAAACCTCGGTCTTTCATGGGCTGTTGTACAGAAGGTCCAAACGTTTAGTAAAAATTATAAGTTTGAAGACAAATTCATCAGAATCGAAAGACTGTTTCACACAATTTTTTTTTAAAGCAGTTTTGTTCTCATAGTGAATTTGCTTTTATCATTACAAAAATAATCGTCCAAGACGTGGTATTGAACTTAATATATTGAATGATCCTGAAAAAAAAATGAGCTATTTTTGCTAGCAACCTACAGCTAAAAAAGTTACTAGATTCGAGAACATTTTTTTCTTTTTCTACCATTTGTAAGAGGATGTTGCAGTCCAGTCTTATTTTCATAATTGAATTTCAACCAATAATACAAGTATCGAAATCTCTTAAACGGAAAAAAAAGTTTTTAGTAAATGGTGTGAATGTGGTATGTGTATATGAACAAAATATCTCAAAAACGAAAAATCGATGAAGTAGTTTAAACTTTCTATCACCATAGTTGTTGTGGTTGGTTCTGCAGAGCTGGAAAGCATCAGAGATATTTTCCGTGGTAGCCTGCTTCTTTTTGTGGTCATCGATCGGTTTCGGGCGTTCGCCCATCATCTATCAAATAAATTTGTTCTGTGCAAGTCTGTGTTATCACACTGTTTTGACAAAAACATCCTGATGACGGGCGAACGCCCGAAACCGGTGGATGACCACGAAAAGAGACAGCTATCGTGGAAAATATATCTGATGATTATGTCTTTCATATTCGGTTCCAATTTGCGGTCAGAATCCGTCATCCTGAAATGCAACTAATAATAATAATAATTGTATCGCTATAAATAAACTTTAAACGCTGTGAGACTTGGCTTTTTCCAAGGTTTTTTTTCAGAGTAAGTTAAAGTGATTACTAAGCGGGTCCCTCATGTCCAAGTTTTCACGCAATTTATGTGGGGAAACTTATAAGAATTTTCTCTTTCCGCCAACCTAGTCGCATCTAGTCTGCAATGTTATGCAAACATTATCATGCTTTTGTCCCTCTAATTCATTGTAAACGTTTTGAACGCATTTGATAAATTCATGGATTGTGTTTGTAGAATAATCTTTGCATTTTTTTCAGCATTTGAAGAAATATCCGCACATATCTTATCTTTACTATTTTTTAGCTGTATGCCAAATTCTAGACACACTTAAAGGAGTTACTTTAAAATCGTAGCGGCACCGTACCATGTTGCGTTGGCTTTTTCTTGTGATGTAACAAATTTTGTAATATACCATTACGCTGCCAACTGTATGCTACTTCGATTTAGAACTTCTTTGCAATGCAACATAATTTTCGTTAAGACCACGCCATTTCGTAACAACAGTGGGTGCCAACTTATTCTACACAAAATACATAGTTTAATTATTTTCAATTATTTCAACAAATGCCCACTTGTAGTTTACCTGCGATCCACATTAGAATTTCAATTGGGGAAATTTTCTCTCTTGTTTTGTTTTAATACTTTTTTGTGTGTCTTTTTTAAGTAATATATTGGTTACATATTACCCCAAGCATATAATAGACTTTATAACTTTTACATTATGCGCTATTAAATTTTTATTTTATTTTATTTTTATGGAAGGGAAAAAAATTAAGTTGGTAATAATATGGCCAATATTGATGCTATTATAGGTGATAGAGTCTAAGATGTTCACTATCTAAGTACCTTCCTACACTTACTTTGCTCTAGATGTTTACTTTAAGAACAGTTCCACTCTATTTTGTGTCGTATCTCTCTCATTGTCTATATTGACGCCTCCCTTTCTAACACTTGCTATAAAAGAAAGACATAGGTAAAGTGCTTGAAGTATTTGTCCATAAAAAGAAAGCACTATAAATAATAGAAATGTACAGAAGAAGCACTTATCGTACTTACTTTCAAAGTAATATTAAAGTACCGTTATAAAAACAAGAAAAGATATTAATAGTTTAAATAAATGATCTAGTTAAAATGGTGCCATAAAAATTTTATGTAACCATTTGGTGAATATTGTGGGATATAGAAAAAACAATTTTTTTAAATATATATATTAATTTTTCTCACATAAAATAGAATAATATCATCTATTGCCAGATGTTAATAAACTGTTGTGGTTAACGGTTTTTAACGGTAAAAATTTCAATATTAAATGCCCTCAAGACTCTCTAAAAGTGAGTGGGCTACTGGACTGGAAAACATGTGTCTGTCTTGAAGCAGTACTGAAAAGATCACCTGCCTGCTGAATGTTTATCCATGATCCCATGTAGTCCAGCCAAGAGATCCGCCACGCCGTTCCCTAATCTTTATCCCCATTAAATTAGTTGGAGGAAATAGTAATTGTTTCCTCGTAAGTATGGCCAAGATAAGAGATTTTATTGTGCAGATAAATTCTCCACTTATTGTTGTTTGTTTGGGAACTTTTTCATTAGTGAGCAGATCCATCCAAGAGATACGTAGCATTCTATGGTGTATACTGTAGACGATGCATCGATGACGTTTTTAAATCAAGGACTATATCCGATAAAGAAAGATCGACTAAATATAATATTTAACGTATTTTGTCGTAGCTCCCCCTCCCCCACAGACCAGTTGCTAAAAACCACTTGTTTGGATTCAGGGGACCTTAAAACGGATATTTCCGATGAAACAGAGCGATATCGAGAATTTGACATTAAAAGTAAGAGAAAGTAAAAAAGTAAAAAATGTGTTTAGAAGAGTTATGCGAAATCTATGTCGTTGCATATCAAGTATCCCCACCTATATTTACCGGTGATATACCAGCTGATGAATTTTCCTGGAAATCTTCATGTCTGATGCGGTGTTAGTACCTAAACGAAATACTTTTGTTCACATACAAACACAAACACACACACACACATACATATATATATATATATCATTCGTTGAAAACATTTTTCTCAAGGTGTTTCCAGTGAAAATCTCAATTTCGAAAATATGATAGATCGCAATACTGCCTCCTTATTAGGAGTGAGAGAAAGTAAAAATTGTTGCTTGGGTACAAATTTTCAATAGTTAAATATAAACTCTCTTCGCTGGATTAAATAATCCTAAATATTTGTCATGATTCAATCATCTTTATTTATTTATTTATTTTTTATCACCAGCTTACCTCGAATCCAATTTATATTCTAGACTTAACGCCAGCCAGTGGCACCCTCAATACTTGGTAACACCGATTTTTCTCTCTCTTGTCTACCGCATGATAGGTTTGGTTAGTTTGCAACGGTTTCCTCCATTCCCTAGTAGTGGGCCGACAGTCTTTGGTCACCCTTCAATAATCTTACACTCTCTATACCAACCAAGCAATCACTTTTTTTATCGTTTCCAACCAGTAGTGTGACAAATTGGATTGTTGTGAGGTGGGTTGGTATATGAGTTCGGGACCGTGGGGTTTACATCGGAGAGAGAGGGAGAGAAGAGATTGAGCGAGTATAGGAGAGATTCAAAGGGGGAAAAAGGGCGAAGAATTCAGCTTAGAGTGGTTAGATCGGCCAGGAAGAAGGGGTGTGTCGAGTGTGCACCGTAATGCTTTTGGGTGTGAGGGTGTTGCGGGTAGGGTAACTATCGACTTTTACCACTTCACGGGGCCTTATCTTACACTTCTTATTTCCACTATAAATAGTTGTGCTCTTTATACTAAAAGGATAAAGAAAAGTGTTGGCTTATTAACTGAAGTGGAAAATTAAATTGAACTTTTTCTTTGATATTTGAAAGTTTATTGATAATTTTGGTGGTTATTTCATTAATGTTATCATGAATTATTAATCTAAAAAAAAAAAAAAGAAGAAGAAGTCGCCTTCCAAATTAAAAGATACGATAAATTTTTTTTATTGCTTTAGTTTTAGATCCGTAACAAACGATTCTCGTTTACAAAAATACAGGAAAAAAAAAAGTCTATCACCTAATTTCTGAGAACTAATCTACTATTCATCTAATGAAAATTTCTTAGCTTTAACATATTGATTACGTAATAATAAATATCAATCAGTTCCTCTATAGTAATTGAGAATCTTGGAGAGGTCATAATTTAGATTTTGATTAAAGTATTTATCAATGAATTAGGTTCTCAGGTGTTCATACAAACATTACATGGTACAAGGTTTCCATTTCTTTGCTGTTACAGTTCTAGCCCGACAATTCACGGTTTATAATGTGTTTATACTATCTCATGATAAATTATTAATAATGTTTTATCGGCAACTTATGGTTGTATTATAATTCTAATTTTATTTATATTTGTCTGGAATTTATATAATTTATTTGTTTTTCTTTATATTTATATTTTTTCCAGGGTTGAATGTTGATAAGTTTCTGTAAATTAAGAGATAAGCTTTCTATTTTAACAGCACAATCTGATAGGCATGTAATTGAGGTTACTAACCTATTCTATTGAGGTTAGTTACTGTTAAAACGTAACTTATTGCTTTCTCTTACTGCTATAAGAGGTACAACTGCCACCATGTCAGAATTTAGAATTTGAATTTACACTGGAAATATATGTTGTTTTGAGGTTCCCTGCATCCAAAATAATTACAGGATCCAGAGGAAGTTGTCGATCAAAATCCTTCAACCAGAGGAAGTATCTCATTACTGAAAGCATTATTCAGTTTTTGCAATGTTCTGGAATACCAATCAGATTTGATTTACCTAGAAATATTAGAAAAAAAATCGAAGAAAGGCTTCACATACGTCACTCACCGTTAAAGAAACCAAATAGGAGTTCCAACTTGGATGAAGGAAGGGCCTAAGAAATGTTTTAAGACCTGGCAGAAATAATCGATTTTAGTCGACTGTTTCAGGTGTATTAACCTCCCACTACTTGTTCACTCATTTCCATATATGTAGTCCTCAACTGAAATTATACTTATTAGGATAGCAAAAGTAAAGAGTAAAATAACTTCATGCCCTGGCACAAAGGGCGAATTAGAAACAAACCTGTAATGTGGAATATTTGTAACCAGTATTTCGCCATATTTCTGGCATTTGAAACTAAGGTGTGCCTTTTTAACATCAATCTGTTAAAATTTACTCATAATGCTGAGGGTGGGGCATATTGGAGACCTAAGGGAATTGAATCCTGAAAGCTCGCAGTAAATGGGGAACTCATTAGCTAATTATTTAAACGAAAATATTGAAAAAAAAAAATTATTACCTCTTATTTATTATTAAATTATAAAGAAGTAAAAACACAATATTACTTCAAGAATAAAATTTTCCGAACCAAATAAACATGTGTGTATAGTGTAACTTTTACATTATTAAATATTTAATTCTTAATTTTAGAAAATTAATTATTTATTAATATTGCTTAAATATCATGTTATATTCAAAATTTATTTAATGCTTTTTTAATAACAGTGAAATAGTGTCGGATCGATTTGTCTGTAAATATTATAAATTCTAATTTTCAACATGAAGTATTAGTTAAAATTTTAACAAGGACTAATATTGGCGACATAAACTCCACTATTCGAATATATTATTCCATTTACTAAGAGAAAAAGAAAAATCTGATGTGAAACCTCACACGACTTTCTTATACTGCGATGAATACAATTTTATTAACAAATTTTCGTTAAAATTACAATGCCTACATATATTTAGTTATGCTGGCAACAAAAAAAAAGTATTGGGATAGTGCATACTTACTTGCCTAGACTTAAAAATTAAAGAATAAAATACGCGCAAAATTGATTTTTTCAGTTTGGAGGGAACGTAGCGTTAAGGTTTCCTCTAAAGTACTAAATCAAACCAATTGATGATATTATTGACCTATATAATATTTAATATACATTAAAAACATTGATAACATTACAAATTTGAAGAAAATCGGTTAACCGTAAGTGTGTCTTTACAGAATAGGTTTCTGAGAATTTTGGAATTTTTTCGATAACGACTATAATTATTTCCTTTAAACTTGGGAATGCTAATTGCACAGTCAATAAACCTCACACTTTTATTTGAAACTTTTTTGGCGGCTAAGTTCATGTTAAGAGTATTTTTTGGAATTTGTGGGATTACATTTTGAACGTGATTTGAATTTGTGTTGTTTTGGCGCTCTTCTCTGGATTACATTTTGTTTCTACCTGCCAAGGTACTAATCGACAACTACCAACTCTACGTAAGGCAACTAAGTTAAAATTTCCAAGTTAAATTGAAAATTGATCTTATTTTTAAAAATTATATTAATAGCAACAAGTGAACGTGATATTGAGTGCTCACTCAGATTTCTTTTTCTTCTATGAAATATAGTCTTTATTGCTTAATCCAAGTAAAATAGTTTTTCCCATAAATGAATAATTTACAAATTCAGCTTACTTTTTATTTTTTGAAATTACATTTTATAGTAACAGTTTTGTTAAAATGTTTTGCTTCATGCATAATTCATGTGCGTTCAATATTAGGTCGGAATAGCTATTATTAGTTTATGTACCACCTGAGCGACTACAACTTACCTGTTTATTACATTACTATTTGCTGCTAGTTTTCTAAAGAATTTTATGCAGTTGGAAAATGGTTATCTATTTGTGTTCGTTATTTAAATAGGTTATTCAATATTTAAGTTTCTTGTTAGAAACACTTTCAGTAGTAATTGCTTAATTTAATTTTCCATTTGTTAGTTTTCCATTAATGGATAATTGAAATTGTAAATGTTTGAATTAACCTTTATGATAAAGTTTGAAATTATTTATTCCCGAACAATGGCACCTGTACCTCTGTTAAGCCAGCAACAGAGGTACAACAATAAATTATCACGTAGTAGAAAAATACACACAGATCTGTTCGATTCATTGGGTGTAAATTTTTTGTATATAGAATTTAGTCGTCTGAAAAGTGTTCCATTCTATTAATGATAGTGCGCCGTTAGGTTCAAAATCCGGGGCGATTTTTACTTAGGTTTTGTTCTTACAGTATTTTTTATATAATATTTGTACATATATGACAATCCTTTTGAATTTAGAGCTTTATACTTGTCTCCTATAATGCACCGAGGTAGCGTACAATACTTCATGTCTTGTCTTTTAGAGACAACTAGACTGGTAACAAATTACATTTACCCAAAGGCGTCCTTAGATTGTAGGAGATTAGGCTCCTCTCTCTGCACATAAGTATTACTATGTGAAATAATAAAGTATGACGTAAGTTATTTCCAGGCCACTTAATAATGATTTCTGAATGCTAACATTTATGTATAAGAATCTGCTGATGTAAATTTTTCAGGAATTACCATGTAATGAGCGTAAGATACCACGTCTGGAAGCAAACCACTATATAAGTAATGCTATTGGAGAAGGTTCTGACAGCGGAGCCGGTAGCCCTTCCAGTCAAGTAAAAAGTGCATTTCATATCATCAAACGTTATAAGGTTTGTTATATATAATTTTAATTGTTTATTTCTTTTATTACTTTCACTTACTCCATAGTAAGAGGAAGACTGCGATTGTGCCAGATTATCGAAATTGAGTTTTCACCTGAAATACGTGGTTTCGGGTCCCCTGAATAGAAAAAAAGGTTTTAGCGAATGTCCTGTATGTGAGTGTGTGTTAACAGAATATCTCATAAAACGAAAAGTTACAGGAAACTCAAACTTGCTATTGTTTAGGGACGAAGATTTCGGACAAAATCTATCAGTCCCGAAAGTGCGACTTTACTGAATTTTTTTTTCTGTTTCAGTTTTTCTATCACTTTTTTTGAAACATTTTTTTCTCTGAAAAAATTGATTTTTTTGAGGGTTCTGGGGGAATAGTAGCATCATGCTGTTTCCCCCTGAAATACCACTTCAGTATAATATATGGTTTTACCATCTACATAATATTACAGTATTAAAGAATACAGAAGTATTGATAGAATTCCAAATTTGAAGAAAATCGGTTAGCCGCGGAGGTTCAATCTTACAGAATAGGTTTTTGAGTTTATTGGAATTTTCTCGAAAACTGTTACAACGATTTTCTTTAAACTTTGCAATCCAGGCTACATAGATAGAAGCGTAACATCAGAGATATCTTCCGTGATAGCCTGATTTTTTTTTTTTTTTGTGGTCATCGACCGGTTTTGGGCGTTCGCCCATCATCAGGATGTTTTTTTGTTAAACAGTGTGATAACATGGTTGTTGTGGTGGTTGGTTCCGTAGTAGCCTGCTTCATTTTGTGGTCATCGACTGGTTTCGGACGTTCGCCCATCTTCAGGTTGCGTTTTTCAGACAGTGTAACAACACAGACTTGCAGAGAGCAAATTCCTCTGTTTTTTCCTCCGAACGCATCCTGAAGATGGGCGAACGCCCGAAACCGGTCGATGACCACAAAAGAAGCAGCTATCACGGAAAATATCTCTGATGCTTTCCAGCTCTGCGGAACCAACCACAACACTATAGAAGTGTAACACTTTTACTTGAAACATTTTTTTAAGAAAAAATTATTTTAGAGGGGTGTTGGAGGTTTGTCTGTTAGTTTAAATTTATATTTGTACAAAGCTTCTTAACTGTTGAAATTGAGCTATCCACATCAGACCGCTTAGTTTCACAAGTAAAATCCCTCACCTCCATTTTTATGGCCAGCCCAAAACTAAGCATTGTTATGTGGAAATTTTAAAGAAAATTTACTTGATTAAATTAATTAGAGTAAGAGAAGGTCGTGTGAGTGTTTCATATCAGATTTTATTAATTACAGTAGGGAACTCGAATTTTGACATAATTTGGGAATTTGACATATTTTGACGAATTTGAAATAATAGAATTTCACAAATTTCTTTGATAATTACCTGAGTCCTAAGACATTCCATTATTATTTTAAACTTACTAACAATATACCTGCCTTTATACAGCATCTGGTGTACTTTGGAGCTCTGTCAGATAATGAAATGGTGGCCGTTGAAGTAAGTCCAGCGACTCTAAAAGAGAAATTACCACAAACATCGAGGAAATTGTTTGGTAGAATGTGAATTTGGCAATTATAATAACTGTTTTTATCTGCAAATATTTGCAACTCGAAGGTAAACTATTTTAATTTTTTTCTTCCTTTTTCTATGAATTGTATTTATGATTCTAAAATTGTAACCATTTGCAGCAAACTAATGAAACTTGTTTTTTTAGGTAAATTCTCAGATGGGTGAGAATAAATAAATTTATTTAACATGGCATGTAAATAAATATCATCAATGTTCTTTTAAAATATTATGTACTATATTTTTGTAACGTACATTTTTCTTTTTAATAAAAATAAATAAATAAATATATAAAAAAAAATCCTTTCTGAATTAGAAGTTTTCCTAAGTTTCTAAAAACAATTTAGGAAAAATACTTTATTAATAAGCATACATCTTAAATTATTCATAGTTATTATTAAAATTAGTAGATAAGGTGATAAAAATGATGATAAGATACGATCTGTCAACGAACATAGACATTAATATCCTATTGATAGATGACACTATTGATTGACCTAATTCTTTAAATTTTTCAATTGCTTCCATTTAATTTTTCATAAATATTCATAATTACTTTTAGAAAAATAATTAATACCATTTTTTTTTTTTTATTTTTTTATTTACTTAATTACATAGATGCTTCATAAAAATATTACACGTAATAAATTGCACATAATAAATACAATAAATTTACTGATAATTATCTAAAATTTTGGTGTATTTAAAGAATTTAGGTTCCCACAGCTAACAACAATTATTTCATATAAAAGTGCCATCAATTAATTTAATTAACTCATTTTATCAGATTGCTTTATTTCAACAATCAGCTAGTGCGAATGTTATGGAAAGGTTATAAAGATCATATCGGAAACCTTCCATATCCATATAATTTTTTTTACAACCCCTAAGATCTGCACAGCGACGACTCCAGGCGGGCTCTCGTCCAAACCCTTCTGCGCTCATCACCACATGCTCATGTCTTCTTCTTATTCGTCATAGTAATATGCAATTGTCATTGACGGCAGAGTACAGACATGACTACAGCGCCATCCATTTTCAGGGCTAATTATATATTATTTTCAAATAATATTATATATGTTCAATTTAATGGCATACTTTCCACATGAAGCAATTTGCTTTTGACTAATGGCTGGTAATTTATCTATCTGAGACCTATCATAGTGATTTCGCCGTGCTTCTGCGCTCAACTTCCGGTTCATCTTTTCCTTATCGTGGCTCTACATTATCGTTTGTAGATAGCCTAACTATTGCTGACCATCTAGGCATTTAACTAGAAATATAGAATTGTTGACTGATGACAATACGCCTAAAATGTAATTACCAGGTGCTGTTTCCTCAAAAACAATAGTCACCATAAAATAAGTAACAAAGCTACAAATATCAGCAGAACAACCTAAGTAGGATCTCTTTTCTAGTATTAGTGCTTTCAGCCGAAGAACATTACATTATAGCGCTCTGGAGGTTCTTGTCCAGGAGGATACATAGTTTTTGTAGGTGAAATATATAATTTCCCAGCAATTTCCAAGTTATATTCAGGATTGCTTCGCCAGCCTACCATTTCTGAAAAAAAAAAAATCTGGTGTGAAACACTCCCAACAGTTTTACTTATTCCTGCAAATACAACTATATATAAAATGACAAATTTACTTTATACTATAGTCCTAACATAAATATAGAGGTGCTGAGGGGATAAGTACCTACCTGCTAACCTTGGCAGCTAGAGAAATGATTATATTGTGGCCCAGTAGAGTGCACCAAAAACACTCAACTAGCTGCATTTAATTTTTTACATTTAACGCAACAAATTCGCACATAGTAATAGTTGCAAAATAACTTTTGTTCAGGAAAAAGTTTCAAATAAAAGTGATAGGGTTATATTATCTGTGCAGTTAGCATGCCAAGTTTAAAGGAAATCATTACAGAAGTTATCGAGAAAATTCCAAAATACCTATTATTCTGTAAAGTCGCACTTCTGGTTAAACGATTTTTCATCAAATTTGGAATTCTATCAATGTCTCTAATATACCAGTATTATATAAGTGGTTTTAATCAATATTATAATATGCCATTTTGAAAATGGAATACTTTCACATTTCAAATTCAGTTAGAATAGGGATAATAATTTAATTTTAAATAAATTCTTCAATTTAGGACTAGGTGCTTTTTATTGTATCACTTTTATTCCTGTTAGCCTCAATTATACACCATTAAGAAAAAAAGCGGAAAATATAGAAAAATTATTTAGGATTTTATTCAGAAACCCGCATCATAAGCTGTAGTGATTGGCTCCCGGTGCCTCCTGGTGAACTGCTCATTCTCTCATTGACAGACAATCTCTAGCACGGCACAATGAGTTGTAGAAGCTCCCAAGCACGAGGCGCGCTGCCTGGCCTCTATCGGGACTTCCGCGTTTTAATCCAGACAACAGTGACAATGTGACGCCTATATTGTTTCTAATGTTATATTGTATGAACGACTTCTAATAATAATGGATTTAAATAAATGCATGATGATTGAAAAAATTACAAAAACTTACGAGAAGATAAAACTGGATGTGGTTTAGGCGATGGTTTTACATCAAAAAATGATTTCCCTTCTTTTTCTTCATTTTTCTTTTTAATTCTATTAAAAATGAAGTCGGGATCTTTTCCTGCTTTAATAGATTCTTCTCTGATGATCTAAACAGAAATTAAGACATTCTATTGGAAAAAGTATGTATTTAAAAGGTGGAGGGAGACCTACTTCAGATTTGACTATTCTTTGCAGCTCACAATGTTCCAACGATCTCAAACGATCTGCAAGGCCCCAGCTTCTTTACACATTCCTCAAGTCTTTAATGCCTTGTAAGCTATTTTTCGTCCAGACTGTTCAAGCCCTAGATCTTTTCCGGTCAATACTGTCTAGAAGGTCTTAGCCTGGTTAGAATGGAGAATCCTCCAGCACAATATTCTCTTCGCTTCCGCCTCATTTTCGGAGCTGTTCTTATAGACACTGGTCGCTTATCCTGCTATAGGGCTTCCGCCCCATAAAGGGAATAACTGCTCTATTCCTTTCGATTACTTTTCATAGCACCATCTCTTAGCATCCAGAAAAGGATAACTCGATTTTTTTTGCTCAGGTATTCCCAAATCATTTTCGAACTGATAACGCTCAGGAGCTCTATGCTTTAATCTCGCTTGTTTATCGGATAGGCTCATAATATCCTGATTCTGATAATATTAGAAGACTATACTAAACTTTCATTATCATCAAACATTAAAAGAAATCCAAAGTCACAATCATTGGAGACTTTTTCTAGAAAAATATTGTGTTAAGAAATTTGCCCTGCAATGGATCACTACCACTATAAGAGCCACCTAAAAATTAGGCAAATCTGAAACCGGCCTACCTTATTACATATCAGATTTTGTTAAGTGTGATCGGTTTACGATATTGCATGGCTCACCGTCAAAACCAAAGCCAATCGGATTGCAATATTCTTCGTAACGTTGATGGTCAATGGTGACCGATGCATCATTACATCGAGAGGGCTGTTTTGGCTTAAAGTTTTTATTTCATAAAAATAAATAATATACAGTGATTTTTAAATTTAATTTAATTTATGAAGCTTATTAAAATTTTATAAATGTTTTCTTTTATATGGTATTAAGAATATAATTTGTTCTAGTTAATTCATAATAGTTGATAATAAATTACAATTCTGAATAATTACATTTTAAAATATACTACATAAGCTGACACTAATAAGATAAATAGATTAATTATTAGTAAAGTTCAAATATTTCACTAATATAATGAAATTAATCAAACTTTATATTATCAATTTAACTGTCAGGGTGACAGATATACTGTCCACTGTCTATAAGTGATTCTATTTTAAGTACATTTATGAAAATGAAACACAGTAGAATATGTGATATTATTAACAACAGCACAAAAACTACAAAATTACATTCAATTAAATCATATCATACAGATTCTCTGAAAATAAAAAAGTAAAAATATATATGTACCTTACAGATAACTACATTAATGATAGTGTACCATTAAGGTCAAAATTTTGCCGCCTCCATGCAAGAAATAAATATTGCTTTTTTTTTTAGGACTTCACATACCTATAGTTTTTTTATTTTGTTGAAAAGTTATGAAGACAAGGTTCGTATATACAAGGCAAACTTCTGAATCTATGTCCATAAATTATTCCAGAGAAAATTGCAATTTCGATCATGATTCATGATCGAAAAAGGAAAAAAGAAATTTCTTGATTCACCCGTTGTCAGCCTAATAGGATAAATAAAAATGCAGAAACTTGAACTTTTAGCGGTATGATTTAAGTCTGTACATTTTACTGGCCAAGAAATGGGGCAACTACTCTGTTCAGTGGAACCTGTTCTGGGGATTACCAAAGGGATAGTGCGTGCATCTTATAGAGAGCACGATAAAATTTGGAAAATAAGTCCAAGAGAGCCAAATACAGCAAATACAAGCAAGGTTTGACGTTGATGTCAAAGCTGTGTAAGAATCAGTAGTACTAAAGAGGCTCTCGGATTAGGTAGGAACCAGATTGGTCTGGTGGCAGGTCTTTTCACGGGGCAAGATACGTTCAAAAAACATACACACAAGGTGGGCATAATTAGCTGAGAATCTTTTGTGTAGACTGTGTCATGAGGAGGAGAAAACGGCATCGCATCGGCTGTTCGATTATGTGGCAATCGCTAGATTGCGCTATGAGACCTTTGGCACACTGAGCCCGGAGATAATAACGCAAAAAAGAGCTGGTTGGGAAAGTCCTCTGTCACATGAAGAGACGAGGTTTCTCATGCTAGACCTATAAGGGTAGGCACAATAAGCTTCTAATTGGCTGCAGTGCTTGGAGATTGGAAGTCCCCATATCTCATCTAATGTTTGTAACTAACTAACCGCAGTCTGCTGAACCTGATGGTAAGGCAAATATCAACATTCTTAGACATAGCATTAATAACGACGTTTATCCCTCTTCTCCAAGTATTATGCTCGAGCATTCCACCACGGATCCTATTTAGTATCTTCTTCTCAAGAAGAGCAAGCCCGTTTGATCTTGTCCTCTTGTCCAGCTCTCAGAAACATACGTGAGGATGGTCTATCAAGTCTTATAATATATATTTGACGTTGGTGGTTTTAGAGAAAACTCAGCTTGGAGGTGCTTCCACAGGGCATCAATTTTTTTTTTTTTTTTTTAAAGGCACTTAACTGCTACGGTCATTATGCCTTAAGCGTTAAGATATTCTTGAATCAAATGCTTTTAAATAAAGAGATAGTAGGGCACTGTAGGACTTTAGGTATAGTAGGACACTGTTCACTACTGAGTGACTGTCGGCTAGTGCTTGTTATACCGTTGTTGATGGTATATTGTAGAATTCTCTAAGTGCCTATATGTTGTACATGAAATAAGAATATGCTGAATTGTGAGCAGAACATTACAGGAATCACAAAAAGACATCAGATAGCCGTGAGTAAGACGACTATCCTAAGCCGTCAATCCTGAGGCCAATCCTAAGGCTAGTCACAACTACTTCGCCCTGTCTGGTACCTCTTATTGATGTAGCCCATGGGTAGACACTCTCTTTTATTTCTCTCAGCCTGTTGTCCGTTACCGCCCCCCCTCTTTCCAACACTGCCTTGCCTATATGGTCTTTATAGCTTGTATGGAACACTTTCCTAAATTCGGTGGCATTACTGCAGCCAATTTGGCTAACTTATCGGCCTCTCTATTACTGAGAATACCCGAATGCCCCGGAACCCACGCAAAAATCACTTGAGTTTCGCTTAAATACAAGTTGTATGTATGTATGTCTTGGATAATAGTGTCCTGTAAGTATAGATCCTTTAGGCCTTCTAGAGAACTCTTAGAGTCTGCGCAGACAACAATTGTTCCCGAAATACCTTGAATTATCTTAAGGCCTTGTATAAAGAATCCATTTTTGCCAAATATATACTGTTTTCTGGAGCGCTAAACATTTAAGATGCATTTTCCATAAAAACTCCCGAGCCACAACCGCTTTCACATTTGGAGCCATCGGTATAGATTATTTTATTTGGCTTTATGCTAGATATTAAATCAAACAAATTTTGTTTATAAATTATATCAGGTGTTAATTGTTTGGTTTCATTTAGTAAACTGCAGTTGATAACTATAGGTGACATTAACCAGGGGGGATTGCATTGTAGCCCATTTCAATACCGGTGGAATAATATAATTGTAAGCATCCAGCAGTTCCCTGCATCTAATTCCAAATGGTTTACTCCCTCTTATTGAGTTACATCTGTTGGCTTGTGAATGTATGCGTGATATAGAACTAGGGATGGTTGGTTTACTTTTCAATTTTGCATAAAAGGATATCGCTAATTTATTTCCCCTATGCATCAGAGCCATTTCACTTGCTTCGGCATAAATGCTCACAACTGGAGAGCTTCTAAAATCACCAGTAGCTAATCGGATTCCTTGATTATGAATACTATCCAATGGCTTGAGTTTCGATGGTCTTGCAGAGCAATAAACAAAATAACAGTAGCCTAAACGTGAGCGGGTGAGCACGATATAGTCGTAGCAGGGCAGCACGGTCGGCTCCACATTTAGTCACTATTTTAATGAGATCAATAGATTTCTGGTTCTACTGCATAGTTCATGAATATGCGGAACCCATGATAATTTTTTACCAATAACGAACGGTATTCGTTACGTTGATTGGATTGCCTTCAGTGATAAGGATGGTGACATCGGGTGTTTACGGGACCTTGAAAATACTATGCATTTTGTATCCATAGAAAAATTTAAACCATTATTCAAAGACCAGCTATTTATATTAGAAAGCACATTTTGTAACAGAGACATTTTCCGTGGTAGCCTGCTTCATTTTGTGGTCATCGACCGGTTTCGGGCGTTCGCCCATCTTCAGGATGCGTTTTTTAGACAATGTGACAACACAGACTCGCACAGAGCAAACTTAGTTTCACACTAACTGAGACGTATTTTTAAAAAACTAAACTCTTAAACTCTTACTAGCAAAGTAATGGAATGTATCATCACCAATAGATTAGACTGCTTTTTTGAAAGTAAGAACCATTTATCACGCTTCCAGTTTGGTTTCCGAAAAGGTCGATCAACAGTGGATGCTTTAGTGGTACTAGAAAGTGAAATTCAAGATGCTTTTCTAAACAAAAAATGGTTGCTGCTATATTTTTTTATATTAAAAATGCCTACGATACAGGGTATGGAGCAGGAACGTTTTAGAGACCTTAAATCAGTGGGGGCATTGGAGGCCATATGCTTAAATTTATCAGTAATTTCCTTGTCAACAGAAGATCTCAAGTAAGAGTTGGAAATAGGTGTTCCAACTTTTTCCCCTAAAAATGGATTACCGCAAGGCAGTATATCGAGTGTCTTCTTGTTTAAAGTAGCAATTAATAGCATAGCAGACTGCGTACCTGCTCCAGCTAAATATTTATTGCATGCAGATGATTTTACTGTTTAAGTCACCGTCAATACTGTTCAACAGGAGGAATCTATATTACAAAATGTATTCTGGTGGTTGGTTCCGCAGAGCTGGAAAGCATCAGAGACATTTTCCGTGGTAGCCTGCTTATTTTGTGGTCATCGACCGGTTTCGGGCGTTCGCCCATCTTCAGGATGCGTTTTTTAGACAGTGTGACAACACAGACTCGCACAGAGCAAACTTAGTTTCACACTAACTGAGACGTATTTTTAAAAAACTAAACTCTTAAACTAGGTCAAGGGATGTGGCCAGATGGGTGGGAAAACACGTGTTTGGGTTGTTAAAGGGCAAATTTTTCTTACAGTGGACACAACAAGTGGGGGTCTAATCTTTAAACTCTGTTGTTGGAGGGAGATTTACTTACAATTAACTAACCAAAACAGAATATAAAAATGCACAAAATAAAATTAAATGACGATTAAACTAACTTTTTTTTTTTTGTTTTCATATATATATATATATCTAAACTAGTAAAGTTAAATATCTAGTAACTTATAAACTAGTAAATTTATATATACCTAGTAGATTTAAAACTAAAGTTTGTTTAAGAACTATTTGTTGCGTGTGTAATGTTTGCACTGGTAATTGTGTTTCTGTTGCTATTGTGGGATGAGTGTTTTGAATAATGGTTCACTGGCAAATTTTGTCTGTTCATTTATTAAGTTTTGTGTCTTGCGTTTATATATTTCGAGTTGTTCTACTATGTCAAGTCGTCGTCCTTTGTGGCCAGAGTGTGTATCGCTTCATCGTGGTGGTGTTTGTTTGTTAGTGTTTAGGTGATTGGCGTAATTTGAGTCAACTTTGTTGTATTTGTATGATCTGATGTGTTCGGTAAATCGTTCCTTGATTTTTCTGCCGGTCTGCCCCCGTAAATGTTGTCACAGTCCGGGCATTTCAGCTCGTAAACCCCAATGCTGTCATACACGTCAGTGAACTCGGCACGAGTGCGGAGTTTATTACCTAATTTGTTTTTTGTCCGGAAGGATGTCTTAATGCCCAGTTTTTTGAAAAAATTTGTGAGTTTGTACGTGTGGCTTCCAATATATGTGAATGTGGCGAATTTGTCTGCTGTTTCTTTGTCAGTCCTATTTCGGTGGTGTGGTTCGTTTTTGAGGAGTTTATTAACGATGTTTGTATTGTACCCATTGTTTTCAGCTATTTTGTAGATTGTCTGCAATTCTTGTGCGTGGTTCGCGGGTGTGAGGGGTGTGTATTTAAGTCTGTTCGTTAGGTGTCTAAGTGAAGCTAGTTTGTGTTGAGTGGGGTGGTTGGAATTGTGCGGTATGATAGCATCTGATGTAGTTGCTTTTCTGTATATTCCGTATTCTAGTTTATGGTCGGTTCTTGTGAGTTTCATGTCTAAGAAGTTGAGGGTGTTGTTCGTTTCTTTTTCGTATTTTTTTTTCAAAAAACTGGGCATTAAGACATCCTTCCGAACAAACAACAAATTAGGTAACAAACTCCGCACTCGTACCGAGTTCATTGACGTGTATGACAGCATTGGGGTTACGAGTTGAAATGCCCGGACTGTGACAACATTTACGGGGGCAGACCGGCAGAAAAATCAAGGAACGATTTACCGAACACATCAGATCATACAAATACAACAAAGTTGACAAATACGACAAAATTACGCCAATCACCTAAACACTAACAAACACAAACCCGATGACATAACGACCACGATGAAGCTAATACACTCTGGCCACAAAGGACGACGACTTGACATAGTAGAACAACTCGAAATATATAAACGCAAGACACAAAACTTAATAAATGAACAGACAAAATTTGCCAGTGAACCATTATTCAAAACACTCATCCCACAATAGCAACAGAAACACAATTACCAGTGCAAACATTACACACGCAACAAATAGTTCTTAAACAAACTTTAGTTTTAAATCTACTAGGTATATATAAAAGTAGAGGGAAAATAGGGCAGCTGGGACACCTTTTTTGTCGTCGAACTGGACGGCCACTTAGGCCACGCCCCTTTACCCCCACCCCTTTCTCACCGAACTGGATGAGCACTAAGGCCACGCCCACTTACCCCCACCCCTTTCTCACTGAACTGGATGAGCAATTAGGCCACGCCCACTTACCCCCACCCCTCTCCAACAGACCAATCATAGAACGGGACGGCCACTTAGGCCACGCCCACTTACTCCCACTCCTCTCCAACTGACCAATCACCGAACTGGATGAGCCCTTAGGCCACGCCCACTTACCCCCACCCCTCTCCAACTGATCAATCATCGAACATGTATTCTTTTGTTTATTGAACTTTGTAATCAAAACAAAATATATCTTGCCTGTCCGAACATGTTAGTTACTTATTAAGAAAAATGCCCAGAAACTACAATGAGTCATCCAGGAAATGGTTTATTAATACTTAATCCTATTATTTAAAAATAAAACTTTGTACTCATTACCTTTCTCGCCTGTCCGGACATGTTACCACAGGTCTTTTTAGCATGTTTCTTAATACTTAATCCTATTATGAAAAATGTAAGTATATACAATGACTCATCTAGGAAAAGTTTTATTTTTATTTATTTCTAACTTATCTTGCCTGTCCGGACATGTTATTACATGTATTTAAACATAAACTTTGCATTAACAGTATTATTCATTATAAAAGAAAAAAAATCTTATCTTAATCCCTATTTGTGATTTTTGTTTATTAAACTTTGAACTCAAATGAACATATCTTGCCTGTTCGAGCATGTTACTCACGTTACAATATTTTAATCCTACTATGAAAAAAATATTTGTATATACAATGAGTCATGAACACCTGCCCAACCTTGCAAAAAGTTTATTATTTTTCATTTCGAACATTGTTAATACTTAATCTTGTTAAGAAAAAAGTATGTTTATGATAAACAATGTTAAGAGATAAGGAGAATATTGAACACCACTAGAAGCTATCCCCACTATTCTAGTGACGTCATTTTCTCAACCAATCAGAATGTAGAACTATTGTATCTCGGTTATGCGCACTAGCTAATGGAATTTCGGCTCATACACTTAGCCAATAGGAATGCAGTATCTACATGCAGCTTAATAATCAATTATTTTCATCATAACCCAACTTTAACAAGAGTTACTTACCCCATCCAACTGCCTGCTGCTCACATTTTAACACAACACACGCATTCCGAGATGCTGACAAACTCCAGAGAAAACTGCCCATCTATAACTTATTATTTTCTCTCTATGACGTCACAGCCAATTTGCTGTCTTCTAAATCTACGACGCATGTGCAGTGATCGATCTAGCGAATAACCATTTCACCACCTAATACGCATGCTCAAAACACTAGCCAGCCATTAGAATTGCAAGTTTCAAACTTCTAAATCTACTACGCATGCGCTGTAATCTACGTATGAGAATACTTTTTATATTACATGTTGCGTAGCCTAACTAAACCAGCCTCCAAGGCCATTTGTCTAACTCTAATCGTATTATATTTTGCCCGACCCACCTAAAAATAAACGTTTGGCTAATTGTGACCAAGATATATACTAGAAATGATGCATTAGTGTATTGCAAACTATATAGTACAAATAGTTGAAATTGGTGTGATAGGGGACCGGAACTTCTAGTGATTCACCTATATATCCTACTGAACTTAATAGGAAAATGAAATAATTAAATAAAATTGCATTGGTTAGGAAAGATGATGTCAGATTTTTTTATATTTTTTTTTTTGTTCTTTGAACATCACCTTTATAAATGAAAATGTAATGCCCAGATTCAATGATAGGTTAGAATGCATGTTGGAACCTGTACACGTACAGCCCCTTATACATATAATATATAAATATAAGAACACTTTTAATAGAACAGCATGAGGATGACACGTATATTTTTATTTTTATTGGTTGCAAAGTGAAGTTTTACAGTCCAGAGAGAAATACTTCAGAGAAGCAAGGCTACTCAATGATGTTGCTAGATGGCACAGCGTACCAATCAATCGAGAGACATGTGTTTAAACCATTTGATTATCAAGTAAAATATCCAACCGTAAAACGAAAATAATTTCAGGTACCTCATGCGAGACTGAAATAGTCAGGATATTATAGAGCGAAAACATACTTAAATATATAACACATTTTCAACCGTGCAAGTGCTGGATCCGCGCTCAGGGAGTCAACAATAACACCCTCCACAATCGGAAGCAAGTCATCAAGGCTGATGCCAACATTGCCCAAAAAGGCGGACGTCTCCGTTGGAATGACACCTCTCGAGCCAAACCACAGGCCCTGCACCCTGTCTCCAAACTGGTCTCTAAATTTTTCTTTGAAATACGCTTCTCATAAATTTGGCCTAAAAAGTATGTTGAGACATTATGTATCTGGCAACTTTAAGCCTTACAGCCTAAACTAGGGTAACTAGGGTGGAGGTGTTAGGCGTTCATTGAGAATGTTTGTGAAAAATCTTAGTGAAGATTCCCCAAGAGAGTTCCAAGCCTTGGAAACTGTGTATATGTTTTTCCAAATATTCAATCGTTAAATTCACCTTACGCAAATATAAATTATTTGCCAATGTTTTCTAAGCTTTATCATGATAATGATTATGAGTAAGAGATCAAAAAAGAAGAATATTTAGAATGCAATATGATTGTATCTCACACGATAAATTTAGATGATTTGTTCTTCGTAATATTATAGTAAACATTTTCGCTTTTTCTTAGACATTCTAGAGAACTGCGAGATAACCTTTTCTAGAAACCCAATTTTTTTTTTTTTTTTTTTTATGAGATATTGGGGCGGTGCAATTAAATTTTTTCATGAATTCATTATATTAATAAGGTTAACCTGCAATTTTTTTTTGTTTTCATGCACACTGCTCGCAATATGGGGGGATTAGTTATAACAGCCCTTTGGATATATTAATTTTTATATTACTTCCTTAATTTTGTACTACAAGTTTATGTTCAAAATTACTTTTCTCCTACTTTTTCATACATGGACTTCAAGATTGTAGTGATTTCAAAGTTTCCCGTTTCCCCGATCTCATTTAATGTTAGCCAAACTTAATAGAGCAAATTGGTCATTTAGGGAGACACAACTGGTACAATTTTTATCAGAAAGATTGTATTTGGCCCAATTTAGGACCTAACAGTCAAAAAAGAAGTAACGCATTTGTATTATTATGTTTAGATGGACTTGTTAGAAAGCATCATTGTATTCTATTTAAATATTTCAATGGTTTTCTCACGATTTAACAAGCTCAATAGACAGAGAAAATAGGCTTGTTGAATCACCCGCTTATTCGCTGATTTTTTCTTGTCTGAACATGTATAAGATTTCATTTGATGAACAGTAAACGATGAGCCACCTTATCATTTTAAGACTTACATAATGTAAAATGACACAATACATTGTATTCTGTCGGACTTAACAAGACGTTCGTATTCTTGTTCTATCATTTTTGTGCAACAGTAATAATTTTGCTGTGGATTTTCGCATTTCTGCACTATTTTTTTAAGAAAATGCATATGCTATTTCGAGTAAATTATATTTAGCGATGTTACCGCTCATGAATACTGAGAATGTTTTTACTTTTATTGTGTTTATTCTTAATTTTACAGCGAATTTTCACATCTCTTCATAAGTTTTCATGATATACGTATGCTATAATCTATGTCGTTGTTGTTAGATATGATAAATGTTTAGTGTTTTATTTAATGTGTTTGCATTCAATAATGTATCCCAAATATTTAATCAACCTAATGTTTCAGATAAATTATGATTTGCTTCAATAAATATATTATGGAGGGTTCTTAGTGAAATTACATTTATAAGGGAAAAAGTGTTTGGCCATGGAAGTCTCCTTGATATTTTTCAATATTAGTTTAATTATAACACGTTGCTTGCAGCCATCGTTTCTGATAGTGGATTTTCTAAGGACAACAAATTTTGGATCGAATATATAATAAAATAGACTGTTTTCTTTAGAATTTAGAACCACCCATCAGATCCAGTTACGGAACAGACATCTTAAATTAAGCATATTTGACTGTAAAAATAATGTGACCAGCTACACAGATTGCCAGGCATGAATATTATAGCGCACATAGTGGAACCTAAACGAGGATGAGATATACAGAAATGTTTTTTAGTTAAGAAGATTAAGAAACTTATCCATGCGTTTCATTGTTTACACTTCAGATTGTATGTTAATAAAATCAAAATTTCCAGCATGTAAAGGTGTTGAATCTTGAAAAAAAAACACGATAGACTATAACTAAAAACCTAGGTTAGTGGGGGAAAAAAATATGACTGTTTAGACGTGTTGTGACCTGTTAGAAGAGGTGTAACTTGAGACAGTCTAGATGGGGGCTGAATAGTTACATATGATAATTAGCACAAAATTTAGGACTTGCATTTCATAAGCTAACTAGTAAGTGTTGTCATAATATTGTAAGGTTAGAGAAATTGTGTGCGTGAATTGGTGGCATTGAAAGAAAAATTTTCATTTCTAATCTTCACTGCGACAAGTTACATCATATATGATCCAACAAGCTAAGTTATATGCTGCCGTACTACAACATATGGAGAGCAGTTTTTCTACCAAACAGATTTGTTTTAGAGATTACCGATGAGATGTTCAGAAATATCGATTAGGTCGGAGGAAAATATCTACTTTGTATTAGGTTTTTGATAAACAGATAAGACATGAAATAAAATTTGGAGTGATTTGTATAATTCACTTTTTGTGAATTTTTAAATAAAAAGGTAATAGTTTATTTATTCAATGGAATTTTAATTATATGGTGAAGAAACATATATAAAATTTGGTAAGTATATTAATTTTAGCAGAAAGGAAATGTGAAATGTAGCTGGCTGAAGCTTGATCAGGCATGTTGAGACATGCATGGTAACTCATAATAACCATAGATATTAAAAGAGTATTTCTTTCTTTTTTATTATATTCGAAATACTATTGGCTAACATGGGTGGCGTGATGTGAGGGGTGGGGATATGTATGCTGTTTATAGACAAGAATTGTTGTAACTTGCATGGTGAGTCATCATTTTAATTGATAAAACAATGGACAGTGGTTTTGGTTTGTATACAGATGGATAAATAAGTAAAAAGTGTTCTCATAAATCGATGATAATCGATATACTAGATTGATATGTATAATCGTTATGCTTGATCTATACATATACACACATTAGCTTAGTATAATTTATATCTTCCACAGATTGCAACACCTGTATAAAGGTTCTATTGGCTAAAACTTGAGTGTTGTGCATGCGTAATATATGGCGAAATAGCACTTGCGCAGAAGGTAGAAATCCTATTTGTTATATAAGTAAAAAGTATTCTCATACGTAGATTACAGCGCATGCATAGTAGATTTAGAAGTTTGAAACTTGCAATTCTAATGGCTGGCTAGTGTTTTGAGCATGCGTATTAGGTGGTGAAATCGGTTATTCGCTAGATCGATCACTGCACATGCGTCGTAGATTTAGAAGACAGCAAATTGGCTGTGACGTCATAGAGAGAAAATAATAAGTTATAGATGGGCAGTTTTCTCTGGAGTTTGTCAGCATCTCGGAATGCGTGTGTTGTGTTAAAATGTGAGCAGCAGGCAGTTGGATGGGGTAAGTAACTCTTGTTAAAGTTGGGTTATGATGAAAATAATTGATTATTAAGCTGCATGTAGATACTGCATTCCTATTGGCTAAGTGTATGAGCCGAAATTCCATTAGCTAGTGCGCATAACCGAGATACAATAGTTCTACATTCTGATTGGTTGAGAAAATGACGTCACTAGAATAGTGGGGATAGCTTCTAGTGGTGTTCAATATTCTCCTTATCTCTTAACATTGTTTATCATAAACATACTTTTTTCTTAACAAGATTAAGTATTAACAATGTTCGAAATGAAAAATAATAAACTTTTTGCAAGGTTGGGCAGGTGTTCATGACTCATTGTATATACAAATATTTTTTTCATAGTAGGATTAAAATATTGTAACGTGAGTAACATGCTCGAACAGGCAAGATATGTTCATTTGAGTTCAAAGTTTAATAAACAAAAATCACAAATAGGGATTAAGATAAGATTTTTTCTTTTATAATGAATAATACTGTTAATGCAAAGTTTATGTTTAAATACATGTGATAACATGTCCGGACAGGCAAGATAAGTTAGAAATAAATAAAAATAAAACTTTTCCTAGATGAGTCATTGTATATACTTACATTTTTCATAATAGGATTAAGTATTAAGAAACATGCTAAAAAGACCTGTGGTAACATGTCCGGACAGGCGAGAAAGGTAATGAGTACAAAGTTTTATTTTTAAATAATAGGATTAAGTATTAATAAACCATTTCCTGGATGACTCATTGTAGTTTCTGGGCATTTTTCTTAATAAGTAACTAACATGTTCGGACAGGCAAGATATATTTTGTTTTGATTACAAAGTTCAATAAACAAAAGAATACAAAGTGATTAAGGTAAGAATAGATATATATATATTTTATTAGTACAAAGTTTAATTTCAAAAGGTGATGCAATAACTGGTAGAAGTAATAGATAGTGTTGTTTTCTATTAATAAATTATATTCATAAAATCGATATTAATCAATATGGATAATCGATATTTGCAATTGATATATTGCGATTGGCAATGGTACACTATAGGCTGTGAGACGTTATCTGAATGGGGGATTTGTCTAGAAGGCAGTGGTAATAAATATGGCAGTGGCAATGGTACACTCAAGAATTGGCTGTGACGTCACACGAATAATATATTGAAAAGGCAGTGGTTTTGTTATACAATATAATAAAATCTATATTTCTAATCTATAAGGCGGCGGCAGATATGCGCATGCCCCAACTAGCAATGACGTCATAGGAGTGGGGATAAACGTTACTATAGTAGATTGTTTTGCTAGATTAGATGCAGGTTCAGTTCTGTTGTCATGTTGCACGGTATGACGCAATACGTACAAATCTAGTATTTCTCCAAGTTTTGGCGAGAATATGAAATAGACTACCATGCTCAGTATAATAGAATTAAGTTTAGCAGTGGAGTGACATCATCAAATATGTTTTATTATGTGCCTGTCAGAACATGTCGATTTCAGTTCGGTTATCTTCGGCAATGTTCGGTTATGTTGAGGCAATGTTCGGCTATGTACAAATCTAGTATTTTTCCATGTTTTAGCGAGAATATGAAATAGACAGGCTTTAAGATGCTCAGTATAATACAATCAAGTTAGCAGTGGTGTGACATCATGTTGAGACATTTTCCGTTGCAGCTATGTACAAATCTAGTATTTTTCCATGTTTTAGCGAGAATATGAAATAGACAGGCTTTAACATGCTCAGTATAATACAATCAAGTTAGCAGTGGTGTGACGTCATGTTGAGACATTTTCCGTTGCAAGTTTGTACAAATCAAGTATTTTTTTTCGATGTTTTAGCAAGAGTGAGAAAAAAATTAAAATGAACATGTTGAGACATGTCTTATTGCATAGTATGTCTCAATACGTACAAATCTAGTATTTTTCCAAGTTTTGGCGACAATATGATTAGACAGGCTTTAACATGCTCAGTATAATAGAATTAAGTTTAGCAGTGGTGTGACGTCATCAAATATGTTTTATTACGTGCCTCTCAAACCAAAAATGTCGGTTTCTAAAAAAAATTAGTTCGGTTATCTTCGGCAATGTTTGGCCAGCACCTAGAAGCATTTGCGCGTGCGCAGAATTGATGTAAATAAGGGCTCATAATTTGGTTAGCTGTGGTGTGACGTCATACACGGTAGTACATTTATAACTCACCAGAATGCGCATTTGAGAAGACCTTAATGACGTCACGTAGCCGCCATCTTGGTTTATAGCGGGGCAATAGGGCGTGTCCTAAGGTGGTGGGAGTAAGGGGCGTCGAAATCGCTGATTGGTTGATTTTAAGAAGAGAGGAGGAAAGGGGCGTGGCTTGAGACCTCATCGAAGTCGCCTATTGGTTGATGGTAAAAAGAGTGGGGGGAAAGGCGTGGCTTAGGATCTGGTCGAAATCTCTGATTGGTCAGTTGCAGAGGAGTGGGGGTGAGTGGGCGTGGCTTAGGTGTTCGTCCAGTTCGATGATTGGTCAGTTGGAGAGGAGTGGGAGTAAGTGGGCGTGGCTTAAGGCTCATCCAGTTCAGTGATTGGTCAGTTGGCGAGGTGGTGGGGGGTAAGTGGGCGTGGCTTAGGTTTTCGTCCAATAGGTGATTGGTCAATTGGGCGGGGGTTGGGGGGTAAGGGGCGGGCTTAGGAGCGCGTCTCTGATTCGTGATTGGTCAGGGGAGAGGTGTTCAGCTATGGTGGTCATCAGGCAGGGAGCGGGGGTAAAGGGGGCGTGGCTTAAGTGGCCGTCCAGTTCGACGACAAAAAAGGTGTCCCAGCTCGTACAAAACCACACTACTTATAAATTTACTAGTTTATAAGTTACTAGATATTTAACTTTACTAGTTTAGATATATATATATATATGAAAACAAAAAAAAAAAAGTTAGTTTAATCGTCATTTAATTTTATTTTGTGCATTTTTATATTCTGTTTTGGTTAGTTAATTGTAAGTAAATCTCCCTCCAACAACAGAGTTTAAAGATTAGACCCCCACTTGTTGTGTCCACTGTAAGAAAAATTTGCCCTTTAACAACCCAAACACGTGTTTTCCCACCCATCTGGCCACATCCCTTGACCTAGTTTAAGAGTTTAGTTTTTTAAAAATACGTCTCAGTTAGTGTGAAACTAAGTTTGCTCTGTGCGAGTCTGTGTTGTCACACTGTCTAAAAAACGCATCCTGAAGATGGGCGTACGCCCATGTGGTCGATGACCACAAATTAAAGCAGGCTACCACGGAAAATGTCTCTGATGCTTTCCAGCTCTGCGGAACCAACCACCAGAATACATTTTGTAATATAGATTCCTCCTGTTGAACAGTATTGACGGTGACTTAAACAGTAAAATCATCTGCATGCAATAAATATTTAGCTGGAGCAGGTACGCAGTCTGCTATGCTATTAATTGCTACTTTAAACAAGAAGACACTCGATATACTGCCTTGCGGTAATCCATTTTTAGGGGAAAAAGTTGGAACACCTATTTCCAACTCTTACTTGAGATCTTCTTTTGACAAGGAAATTACTGATAAATTTAAGCATATGGCCTCCAATGCCCCACTGATTTAAGGTCTCTAAAACGTTCCTGCTCCATACCCTGTATCGTAGGCATTTTTAATATAAAAAAATATAGCAGCAACCATTTTTTTGTTTAGAAAAGCATCTTGAATTTCACTTTCTAGTACCACTAAAGCATCCTTTGTTGATCGACCTTTTCGGAAACCAAACTGGAAGCGTGATAAATGGTTCTTACTTTCAAAAAAGTAGTCTAATCTATTGGTGATGATGTTCTATTACTTTGCAAAGACAGCTAGTAAGTGATATAGGACGGTAAATGGCGAAAGGTGCTTATCTTTACCGTCCTTTGATATTGGGATAATGATGGTAGTTTTCCAAACGTTAGGGAAACTATGGCTGATATAGAATTTGTTGTAAAAAGAGAGTAATGAGCTCTTGGAAATCGAGGAGAGTTTTCTTATAAATGCTTACAGGATATTATCCGGACAAGGAGCAGAATCGTTGCACTTTTTAAGGGCGTTTTCTAATTCCCAATAGAGAGGAGCGTATTTAAAACCTGGCCGCTTTCGCTTGCGTTGAATTGAAATCCTGGTGTACTTTCCTGTTGGAGTTTTTTATTTAGAAACATTGCATCATAAGCCAAATCCGAGGTGTAATTAGAAATATATGCCGCTATAAAGTCGGCTATGAGTTCTGGTAAAATAACAATTATTGTTTACAAGACCTGATATTATTGGAGTTCTATAACACCCTTCAACTTTTCTTATTCTTTGCCAAACATTGTTGGAAGAAGAGTTCTTATTTAAAGAAGATACAAATTCCCTCCAAGATACATTTTTTTTTGCTACTTAATTTCACGCCTAGCCAGGGCACGAGCTTTTTTTATAGAATTGTGTAATAAACACTTTAGTGGAAACCATAACACCGCCCCACTCTAAAAACCTACTGAAATGAATTTTTCCGGAGAAATGTTACAAATAAAAGTTGTAGCTCTTTGTATGTGTAGTTAATATATAAAGTTTAAAGAAAATCCTTGGAGCCGTTTTTGAAAAAAAATCGCAATAAACTAAAAAATTCCATTCAGTAAAGTGGTTACTTTCAGTTGATGAATTTTGCCCGAAATCTTCGTGTCTAATGCGTTGGTAGTGCTAAACGGATTACTAAGTTTGAGCTTCCTGTGACTTTTTCATTTTTTATGATATTCTGTTAACACCCACATATAGAGGCCATTCGCGAAAAAACCGGTGAAAACTCAATTTCGAAAATCTGGCACAATCGCCGCAATATTTCCTCTTACTAATCGTATAAGAAAGTAATAAGGAAAAAACTATTTAAAAATGTGGACTTCTGCAACAGAACATCATGTGGATAGGAAAGAGGCAGATATTTATTATAATCGGTAATTATAACCCCTCCTGAAACTGAAGTATTTAAAAGTACTACATTCTCAATTAGTTTAATGTAAGAAACAAACCTCTCAAAAAAAATCCTAAGTTCTCATTGGTTAAAAGCAAGATAATCCTGCCAATCATTTTCTATAAAGTTTATTGGGTTGTTGCAAAATAATTGGTCGTATTGAGGAAAAACACGAACAATAAACTAGATTAATCATAACTTATGGATTTAAAAGTGATTTCCTAAACTTTCTACACTTTTGTTACTGAAGTGTTTTGTAGGCATTGTAGGAAAAAAAAAAATGAGAATACATGATCATAAAAAAACTAGTAAGTACTTTCTCATTGCTTTTTTTTCAAGCATGCTGCTGAAAAGCACCTAATTCTAACAGTAAGACTGTGAATCAACCAGTTTCATCAGCTTCCAAAAACATACGATGCAGAACTCTTCTTTTTTCTCAAACACCACCAATTTTCTTAGGATGTGAGTTTGGTTTGGCTGATTATTAACAGTTTAGCAGGATTAATTCCATTTCTTATCCGACTCACAATTATGGCCGTTGTTGATTTTCTAAGCAACGGAAAAGATGCAATTTCTGTGGTTTTTCCTCTTATGGTCGATCAGTTGACATAAATAGACGCAGAATGACAAGATTTTTTTATCCAACTATTTATTTTGGATAAATGCCTAGACCCACTCTTTTATTTCTGGTAATCACTAATCAATCATCACAAATCGTTACTAATACCAGAGACATTTTCCGTGGTAGCCTACTTCATTTTGTGGTCATCGACCGGTTTCGGGCGTTCGCCCATCTTCAGGATGCGTTTGTCAGACTGTGATAACACAGACTTGCAAAGACCAAATTCAGTTTATACACTCAGAGTGCAAGTCTGTGTTATCATACTGTCTGACAAACGCATCCTGAAAATGGGCGAACGCCCGAAACCGGTCGATGACCACAAAATGAAGCAGGCTACCACGGAAAATGTCTCTGATGCTTTCCAGCTCTGCGGAACCAACCACCACAACACTTACTAATACAACAAAGCATTAAACAGATATTGAAAGGGCCGGATTTACACATGAACTTGACAAGCTATAGATTAGGGCCTCTCGTTTTTTGGAATGGCTCACAAATTTGGTAAATATTAAATTATGGACTCAAATTTTTATTAAAAAAAAAATTAATAAATTTATGTTTTATATCTTACCCAGAATTTGTTTAAAACAATAAAAAGTTTTGTTCGTGTTTGTAGATATTTTGACATTCCCATATAGTTCCATTTTGTTCAGTATAAATCTACAAACTTTAAATGAAACTACACCCAAAGGGACTTCTAAAAAGTTATGGTTTTGATTTGCCATGCCGTAAAGTTTTGAACCCTACTCAAACCTTTCCCCTCCATCTAAAAAAAAAAAATCACTTACTAATACAACAAAGCATTAAACATATATTGAAAGCAAACAATATATTCATAGAGAATTATTAACAAATGAACAAAGTTCACCAAAAAAATAATTATTATTTACTTTTTTTACCAAAATGTAATTTTTCCGCTATTCAGGCCGATTAAATTCAAACCCTACTAGACAGTGTCTGTTATTTAAAAAGGATGATCCCAAGTTCCCCGAAAATTATAGAGGTATATCTTTGCTAAAGTCTATTACACAAATTTTTACACAAGCTTTAAACCATCGTCTTTCAAATTGGATTGAATATTGTAACCCAAAAGTAGAAAACCAGAATGGAGAGGCTGCACAGATAGTCTGTGGTTGATTTTAGGAAAGCTTTCCGACTCTGTGAATCATAATTTACTTTGGAATAAACTTTTCTATTTTATAGTATAAGGAGAAAATGGATAAAAATTTTACTAACTCTTTATAGTGAAGCCATTTTTCAAATGAAATTTCAGCAAGAATATTCTGACTGTTTTCTCCCAGCTCCTGTAGTGTTTTGCAATAAGATACTATTTCTCCCACGTTATTTTTCATTTTTATCAGTAATTTGGAAGGTCGTTTTATTAGAAAATGGTTATAGCACGTTAGTATTGATAATAAGGCAGGCATCACGTCATGTTGTATGCTGACGATTTAGTCATGTTTTCCAAAACCATAATCAATGCTCAAAAAAGCTAAATATTCTGAGCAAGTATGCGATGAAAATCTTTTAGAGGTAAATTACTCTAAGACAAAGAATAACAAATTTGCAAAAAGCCCGGGTCGTTCAAAAAATGAAAATCTTTTTTACAAAAACCATAAAATTGATTTTGTCAATCAAATTCGCTATTTAAGAATTATCATTTCAAATTCTAATGTTTTCATGCTGCTTGCTAAGATTTGATTGCAAAATCAGTCATGGCTATTAATTCTAAAAGAAGATTGTTTATAATTCTAAATCCCGTCTAGTAATCACAGATGAATACTAAGATCCTGTTATTAAGTGAAATATGGGCTCTTAGATATTTAGAAATAATTTAAAAGAAATATTTTAAATCATTGTACTGTAACACTATTGTCAAGCTACTGTTAATAAAGAAGGCCGCTTTGTAAATTAAACACTTTATTTTAGCATATGAAATATGTCCAATGAAATTACACAATCGATCAAAAAATATATCTGTTCATATGCAAAATTAAATAAAAATAAAACTAACAAAACCATAGTTACCACAACTCTCCCCCCTTGACGAGGCCCTGGCCTGTGCGTCCTCTCGATGAGGCTTCAGCCTGTTGTAGTGGTCTATAAGTGGTTTTCTCCTCCTCCTACAATCTGTGATCATATACGTCACCTCGGAGAGTTGCTGCTCTATTTTGTACGGCCCTCCCCAGGGTCGATGGAACTTGGTGCTAAGGCCTCTTCTAATTCTTCGGGTCCAGAGTATTACTTGATCTCTTATCTTGAAGCGAGGGCCCCGCAGCTGCGGTCATAATAATCCTTCTGCCGTTCCTGCTTGCGGCTCTGCTCTTGTCGTAAGTACTGGTAAGCCGCCTCCATTTGGGCACTTCGTCTTTGGACGTACTCGTGGAGGTGGCGTCTTCCTCCGCGCGCCCATACACGAGGTCTAACAGGAGGCTTATCTCTCTACCAAACAAGGCGTAATACGGGGTCAGACGCGTCGCCTCCTGCCGGCTAGAGCGGTACGCCATCATTACGTAGGGTAGGTGGCGGTTCCAGTCGTTCTGCTGCTGGCTTACATAGTGGCTCCGCATCTGGCAAAGGGTACGGTTAAACCGTTCCACAAGTCCGTCAGACTGGGGGTGGTAAGGGGTGGTCTTTGTCTTCTTGTTGTCTAGTCTTTTCGCCAGGTCCTGAAATAGGTTTGATTCGAATTGCCGCCCCTGGTCGGTATGGATCTCATAGGGGGCTCCATAGCGGGCGATGGATTCCTCCAGTAGTCTTCCTGCCACTGTCGTGGCCTCGGCGTTTGGCAGCGCGTACGCTTCTACCCAGCGCATAAAGTAGGCTGTTACTGCTTTACGTTACTAATATGTAACGATTTCCCCGCTTGCTCCGAGGGAGTGGCCCCTGGGAGGTCCAAGGCGAGACGTTGAAACGGGAACCCTGCCTCTTCTTTTAGCATTTCTTTTTGGGTCGTACAGTAGCGGCGCTCAGTTTTTGTTAATGCTCGCCCGGCATAGCAGATAACTTTTTCTTCTCCCTCTTGGATCTGGCTTAGAACAGCGCCAACACCCACATCGCTAGCATCACCGTCTACATAGAACGGCCCCTCGGCCTTGGGTAGTGCCAAAACAGGCGCAGTCAGTAGTGCTTGTTTCAACTGTTCAAGGCAAGTCTGTAGCTCCGGCCCAAAACAAAATTTATTTTGCCGCTCTGCCGCTTTATATAGCGGATCCGCCATTTCTACAAAGTCTTTTATAAATCACCGGTAGTACGCTGCGATGCCCAGAAAAGATCGTAACTCCTGCCTGTTAACTGGAACCGGCCAATCTCTAACCACCTGCAACTTCGCTGGATCTGTCGACACCCCTTGCGCAGAGACGACATGCCCAAGAAAATTTATCGTGGTCCGCAATAGTTGACATTTTTTCGGGTTTATTTTTAATTTGGCTTTTCTAATTTGCTCAAAAACAGTGCGAAGCCGGGCCAAGTGATCCTCAATCGTAGTGCTCCACACAATGATGTCTAGATAGACCATCGCTATTTTTCACTTAAGACCCCTCAGCACGGCATCCATCAAACGCTGGAACGTGCTAGGAGCGTTACAGAGCCCGAACGGTAAAACGTTGAAATGGAACAATCCGTGACTGGTTATGAACGCCGTCTTTTCTTTGTCCTTTGGTTCCATTTCCACTTTGTCAGTATCCGGAGGCCAGATCTAAGGAGGTGTAATACTTTGCTCCAGCCAGGCTATCCAAAATGTCGTCTATTCTAGGTAAAGGGTAAGCATCCTTTTTGGTCACTAGGTTTAATCGGCGGTAATCAACGCAGAACCGTGTACGTCCGCCCTTCTTCTGTACCAATACGATCGGGCTTGCCCAGGGAGACATGAGGGTTCAATCACTTCTTGTTCCTGCATTTCTTCGTCAAGACGGGCCACCTCCTTGTGGCGCTGAAATGGCACTCTTCGTGGCGGTTGTTTCAGGGGTTTTGCGGCACAAGTATTGATGGCGTGTTTCACAAGGCCCATCCGACCCATATCCTTTGGCCCCGACGAGAAGATTTCGTTGAATTCCTGAAGCAGCTCGACCATCTTACGACGCTGCATTGGGTTGTAAGTTAAACCTTCTTCCGATGTCAGCTGCCCCAGATTCCGTTACTTCGCAAACTTTCTCGTCCACTTCTTTCGTCTCCTCCATCGGCTCAATGTAACCTATCCTCATGTTTGCAAAGAAAGTTTCCGGTTCCGGCCCTGTATTCATCAGGCGGACAGGGATTGAACTTTGGTGGACTTTCGCCAAAACACTTGCAGCGCAAATCCCTGTCTTCGTTATTTCCGCTTCAAACATGACTTCTTTGCCTTCCATTATATCTACGCATCTAAGCTATAGCCACCACATCCTGCCGTTCTGGGACAACGACATTTTCTGCGAATATGACACTTAGGTTAAGCACTTCTGCTTGGCTCGCTGGAATTAACTTCGTTCGTACCCCATCGGATTCCAACATTCCTGGTCCGAACTGCAGCTGGATCTCATTCCACTCCAGAAAATCAACTCCCAAGATTACATCGTGTTCGATATCGCCAATGACACACCGGTGCTCAAATCTTCTGCTAGGTAGCAACCTAGGCCTATTATAATGTCAGCCGTTCCCCTCACTCTAATCCTTCCTCGCTAGCGTAGGTTTTTTCTACATTCCTGGGAAGCGCGGACTCCAATGCGTTCTGCAAACTCCGAGCTAACCAGCGTGGCTCCTGCTCCCGAATCAACCAAAACGGTGGTATTTACTCCATTTACCTGCACATGGACATGGTTCTTCCCTTGGCAGTGCCCATCGATTCCCATAGAAGGGACCATGCCAGCCAGTTCCCGGTTCCTTAGGCTGGCCGACTGTAGTTTTCGGTGTCCTCGTTTCTTGGGCAACGAGCTCTTACATGCCCTGTTCTCCCGCGGTGCCAGCAAGTTAGCCTCCGGCGTGTTCCTTGACTATCCTTCGTCATGAGTTGTGCGGTCAGGTCGGCTAGCGCCTTGGTCAACCCTGCTAACCTTTCCACTTGCTTTCTAAGCCTTTCATCAAGCGATTCCCGAGGGGATATCGCTAGAACCCCAGACGCCGGCTCTCCCTCGCCGCTCCTGGCTCCTCTTGTATCGCCGAAATGGACGTTGGCAGCTTCCCATGCTTGTTAGAGATGGCCTCTACCTGTAACGCGGTGTTGAGGGCATCCGCGATGGTCTTCGGGTTGGTTATAGCGGTTTGGAAGCGGATTACGCTGTCTCTAATGCCGTCCAGAAATTGTTCCCTGAGCGCCTCCTGTCTGCAGGCCTCCTCGGGTTCACTAGGAAAGGCTTCCTGGTACAGAATCTCCAAATTCGTCGCAAACTGAGTCAAGGACTCTTGCCTTTCTTGCTTCTGGCTTTTTACCTCCAATTAAACTACAAGTTGTGAAACTAGCCATTAACTGGTGGGTTAAAATTTTGTTTATGTCCCCCAATATTATTTGTTTCAAAAAACTGTTAATATCGATGAAAAACTCATTCGACTTTCTCTTACAGGGAAATGGCAAATTTTCTTCACAATTACACTTCTCATTAGTGTTTTTAACTGTCGGCATTTTTGGGGAGAAAATAAAAAAAACCTGAAAAACCTATTCAGTGAAGTCTCACTTCCGGTCAACAGATTTTCCTCAAACTGGGAATTTTGGCAACTTTTATAATTTTAACTAATATTATTAAGTTGACAGCACTGTATAGCAAATTGTTGAACTTAAGTAGCATATTAGAGGAGACCTTTCCAAAATAGTGCCCTTAAATGAATTTTCCCGGAAACATGATTGAAATAATAAATTGTAGCTCTTTGTCTGTGTAGTTGATATAACAAATTTAAAGAAAATCGATGGAGCCGTATTTAAGAAAATCTCAAAAAAACTGAAAAACAAAACATTCAGTAAAGTGCCACTTCCGGTTGATGGAATCTTCGTATCTGATGCGGTGTAGTACCTAAACGGAACGTTTAAGCTTCCTGTAACTTTTCGTTTTTGATTATTCTTTTCACACACATCCAAACACACACACACAGACCATTTTCTAAAAACCACTAAGGGACCTCAAAACGTGTATTTCCGGTGAAACTCAATTTCGAAAATCTGTTAGTAAGAGGAAGTAATAAGATAGTATTATAAAAAAATTGGGTTAGTCAATTAAAGCAGATCATCAATGAAACAGGATATGAATGATTATGTTAACCGGAAGTGCGATTTTACAGAGTAGTTTTTGAGTTTTTGGAAAACGGCTATAACTATTTTCTTTAAACTTGAAATGTTTACTGCAGAGATGAAATTGCATATTTTTATTTGAAATATTTATAAAAAAAAATAAAGTGATTTTTGTGGGTTTCCGAGGGCTTCTCGGTTACATTTAGCTTCATACTTGTCGCGTTACATAATCATGAGATTGAGGGCCACTCAGGTATATAGGTATAATTCCTAGCAACTTTTTTTTTATGCCCAGCCCATCTGTACGACTAGAATTGTAATTTTAAAGACAATTTGCTAATTAAATTATATTAATTGGAGTAAGAGAAAGTCGGGCGAGTGTTTAACAATAGACTTTTAAATTCCTGTTATGCATCAGAAATTACCTATTTGTTTTCATAAATCATTTGTTGACAGAATTTCAAATAATCAAAAAAATATTTGGTTTTATCTATCTTCATGCACTCTAATGGTTCAGTTCACATCCCCTCCTTCTAAAGAAGAATATTATCGATTTGTTACTGCTTCAAGTGCAGTTTACTTTCTATCGATCACATACACTAACAATTTCGGTTCTCATGGTGTCTTTTTTAAAGAGGGGACACCCTTTATTACTTTCTCTTACTCCTACTAAGAGGAAGTATTGTAATCGTGTCAAATTTTCGATATAGAGTTTTCACCGGAAATATCTGTTTCGAGGTCCCCTGAGTCCAAAAAAGTGGTTTTTAGCAAATGGTCTGTGTGTGTGTGTTTGTGTGTGTGTGCGTTTGTGTGTGTGTGCGTCTGTGTGTCTGTGTATGTATGTGAACAGCATAGCTCAAAAACGAAAAACCGTAGAAAGTTGAAACTTGATATTCCGTCTAGGTATCATCATGGCATCTGACAGAGGGTCACCTGTCAAAATTCCTCAACCGGAAGTACCACTTTACTTGATGGTTTTTTTACGTTTTTGCAATTTTCTCAAAAATGCCTCCAACGATTTTCTTCAACTTGTATATCCACTAGACATACAAGAGCTACAACTTTTATTTGAAACATTTCTCTGGGAAAATTCATTTAAGGCCACTTATGGGGGTGGGTGGGGTTCAATATTGGGTTTTCACCGGAAATATCCGTTTTGAGGTCCCCTGAGTACAAAAATGAGGTCCCCTGAGTCCAAAAAAGTGGTTTTTAGCAAATGGTCTGTGTGTGTGTGTGTCTGTGTGTCCGTGTGTCTGTGTATGTATGTGAACAGCATAGCTCAAAAACGAAAAACCGTAGAAAGTTGAAACTTGATATTCCGTCTAGGTATCACCATGGCATCTGACAGAGGGTCACCTGTCAAAATTCCTCAACCGGAAGTACCACTTTACTTGATGGTTTTTTTACGTTTTTGCAATTTTCTCAAAAATGCCTCCAACGATTTTCTTCAACTTGCTATATCCACTAGACATACAAGAGCTACAACTTTTATTTGAAACATTTCTCTGGGAAAATTCATTTAAGGCCACTTATGGGGGTGGGTGGGGTTCATATTGGGTTTTCACCGGAAATATCCGTTTTGAGGTCCCCTGAGTACAAAAATGAGGTCCCCTGTGTCCAAAAAAGTGGTTTTTAGCAAATGGTCTGTGTCTGTGTGTCCGTGTGTCTGTGTATGTATGTGAACAGCATAGCTCAAAAACGAAAAACCGTAGAAAGTTGAAACTTGATATTCCGTCTAGGTATCACCATGGCATCTGACAGTGGGTCACCTGTCAAAATTCCTCAACCGGAAGTACCACTTTCTTAGTGTTTTTTTTACGTTTTTGCAATTTTCTCAAAAATGCCTCCAACGATTTTCTTCAACCTTGGTATATTATCTACACATACAAGGAGCTACAACTTTTATTTGAAACATTTCTCTGGGCAAATTCATTTAAGGCCACTTATGGGGGATGGTGGGGTTCGATATTGGGTTTTCACCGGAAATATCCGTTTTGAGGTCCCCTGAGTACAAAAAAGTGGTTTTGAGCAAATGGTCTGCGTGTTTGCGTGTCTGTGAGTCCGTGTGTCTGTGTATGTATGTGAATAACATAGCTCAAAAACGAAAAACCGTAGAAAGTTAAAAGTTGATATTCCGTCTAGGTATCACCATGGCATCTGACAGTGGGTCACCTGTCAAAATTCCTCAACCGGAAGTACCACTTTCCCATGTATCAGAACATTGCCCAAAACCGATACAACCGTTAGAAGTTACTATATGTCTTGCTATTAACATGTAATCGTTTCAATTTCTTGTGTCAGTCATTGATTAAACAGTTGAAGTTTACAAATTTAAAGCATTCTCTACTATAGAAATGCACTTATTTTCATTTTTTTTTTTCATTGTTACTCAATACATAATTATATGTATTAATTACATCATTTTTTCTGTGGAATATTCTAATACTTGAACATTCCTAGTGTTAGTTCGTTGTTAATGTTTTGTGTTCGAATTGATTCTTTGATTTGCATGAAGTGTAAAAGTTGTTTTAGAGTATTAATTTCATGTTAATTGTGATCAACTAACTTTAAGGTGAACGTTTAGAATTGATTTTGTCTTATCATCAAATCTGTGAGTATTAAACTTATAGTAGTTTTTTTCTTTTATTTGTTTAAATTTCATCATTCTATTTAAGTACAATGATCATGATGATAACAGCCACATCGATTTAGTTTCGTTGAAAGTAAACGACCATTTAATAATCTGCGGTTATAAATCTCCCAGAACAAGTAATGACATGTTTGAAACGAAGATTCAGAAGACAATAAATACTAATTACTTAAACCAACATACCATTTTAATCGGAGATTTCAATTTTGATAATTATCATGAACATAGGTATCTTACTAATTTTTTGCACAAATTTAATCTAATTACAGCTTGAACGCATAGCATTTCAACAACCAACCACAACACACAAATAGATGTTGTATTTGCCAATCTGACTATTGAGGCGGGAGTTTATGAAACATTTTTTTCCGATCACAAACCAGTTTTTGCAGTCAAATAAGCAGTAAATACATTACATATGCACGGAAATTGACTTAAGGTAGTCTCAATCATTTAATTAATTATTGAAACCATTGGAACTTCGTCAACGGACCACATGATCATGACGACCATTCATACTTGTTTCTTTTTTGTCTCAATTGAGTTAATTTCGCTTTGTTCACTTTCGCTTACTCCTACTTCTTACTGAAGTATTGTAACCGTGTCACATTTTCGACATCGATCTTTCACCGGACATAGCCGCTTTGAGGTCCCCTGAGTCCCAAAACACTGGCTTTCAGCAAATGGTCTGTGTGCGTGTATATGTATGTGACCAGCATAGCTCAAACCCGTAGCACCGTAGACAGTTGGAAATTGATTTTCCCTTTAGATATCACCATGAGATCTGACAGTAGGTTATATGTCAAAATCCCACAACCGGAATTACCACTTTACTAGCTGAATTTTTTCCTTTTTTTTTCCCCCATTCCCTCACAAATTGCCTCGGCGATTTTCCTTACACTTGGACCATCAACCACGCATACAAAGCGCTACAGCGTTTATTTACCAAATTTCACTGGGATAATGCATTCAAGGGCACTCTTGTGGGAGGGGTGGGATTAGGTTTCCATCTACGGTGCAATTTTAATGTATTAGACAATTCTCACAACTAAATAATCAGATTTAACTATGCTGTTGAAATTCCGAGCTTGAAACAATTATGATAACCGAAAGTGCGTTTACTTTACCACTTCACTTAATGATTTATTCTCTTTGTTGCATTGTTCTCACAACTGGCTCCGACGATTTTCTTCACGCTACCAATATAAACTCGCCATGCAAACATCTACAACTTTTATTTAAACCATTTCTCTGGCAACATTCTTCAAATGACGCTTTTAGGGGAGGCCTGGGCTTATGTTTTCCTCTAAAGTGCTCTCACAGTTGATTATACCATTCTAGCATCCAGCCATAATTACATAGCACTACATCGGTGGCTGAACTTCCGAGTTTCAAGACAATTAGAAAACAGGACGTGCGCCTTTACTAAACAGAGCAGTTTTTCCCGCTTTCGACGGATTTCATTACATTTGGTACAAAACTATAAAATTTGTCACTTCTACTCTGGAGAACTGGAGTAAGAGAAAGTTGTGTGAGTGTTTCACACCAGACTTTTTTTAATCGTTATTGATTTTTAACAAAATACCTCAAACATGTAAAGGAATTTACGAATATTATTTTCAACTTAGTTTTACAATAAAATAAGAACTGAAAAAATGCAAGTACTTTTACTTTCTACATTACTCCCTAGTAAGAGGAAGTTTTCCGATCTTGCCAAATTTTCGAAATTGAGTTTTCACCGAATATACACGTTTTGAGGTCCTCTGAGTACGAAAAGCAATGTTTGTAGCGAAGTGGTTTTTAAAAAGATATCTCAAAATGGAAATATCGCAGAAGGCTCAGACTTGGTATTCTGTTTAGGTACTACCACCGCATCAGACACGAAATCCATTAATCGGAAGTGCGATTTTACTGAAAGTTTTTTTCCAATTTTTCGCGATTTTCTCAAAAACGGCTCCAACGATTTTTTTAAACTTCGTATTCACCTATAACTAAATGCTTTTAACTTTTAATTTGAAACATGTGTAATTATATCTCGCAATCTCCATTAATTAGTAAAGGAAAATTAAACGTATAGTCAAAAATACCAACTCTGAAGAACATGTATCAATTGAAACTGTGATATTTGCAGTAAGAGCAAGTCGTGTGAGCTTCACACCAGATTTTTCTTTTTAGAAAAACGTTTCCCTCATTCATAACAAAAAAAAAGGCATTGGTCTCTCCTTTACATTTCCTATAAAATAAATATAATATACATAAAAGTATTTTTAGTGAAAAATCGGCGGAAATATGATGGAGGCCCCGTTTTCTTTCACTGTCATACTCAATGTTCAATTTTAAGTTCCTATAGTTAAGAATATTCCCCAACATGGAGGAAATGGCTTTCAGATCCGAGGAGACAAACTTTAATTTCCTCAGGAATGTCTTCCCTCTCTATCTCAGTGTCTCCGGTTACTCCCCTCCATTTCTTCCACTCATTCTATTTCAGCATACAAACACTATATTCCTTTTTCTTCCCGCCGCCTTACCCCCTCTCCTTAGGACTTCTTCATTTGGCGGGGAAAACTGTTTTCTTTTGTACAGACCCTTTATCATTGCAAAGAGTTACAGACTATTTTCTAGGCTAGGGGAGATGAGGTTCACCGCGTCTTCTTCTCACTTGTCATCATGGTCCTTCTTTCTACTTATTTACCATGTCCTTGTTACTCTTTAACTTCCTTTTTGTGACCTTCCGGAGATAGAAAACTGTATGTAGCGATGGTGGATGTGGGGTTGGAGGAACGTATTGGGGGGAGGTTAGCGGAGAAACTAAATTGAGTTATGGGACATAAGTTATAATTAACATCTCAATTAAAACTCTGTTCTATTTTCCCAAGAGATTCATCGTCATCCACCCTTCTCACTCTACCAGTTTTCCATAACTTTGTGTGCCAACATTGTACAGTTCTCCCCCTCTATCTAGTCTATAGGCACCACCCCGCCTTTACTCTTTTCATCGCTGTTTTCAACTTTATGGATTGTCTATTAGTTAGCGAGTGCAATTTAACCTAAAAATATTAAAACGCACATACACACAGACCAAGCGAGCAGAATAGACCACCACACTAGAGCAAAGTAAAACAAAGTTTTCAATATTAACCCGATGATTAATTTTCCGGCAGTTTTGCCAGCACTAATTAACTGATGGGTAAGATTATAATTGTTTGCAATCTAAATAGTTTTTTTTTGGCACTGTTTACTATTAATTACTATTTTTAAGTTTAATGGTAAAGAATGGGCCACCAAACGCCCAGTAATGAAGTTAACAAGTGCTGTAAAATTTCTCCACAACCAGCTAAGGACTCCATGTTATCAACACCTGATGCTGAACCGCGCATCTAATATCTGGCTGCCGGTGAAAATTTTAATTAGGGATGCTGTATATTTCATTTTTACCAAACAATTACCTTATCAATTTATTAGTAAGTAAATTTACATTATGTATTAAAACAAAATCTGTAATATTAAAAACGTGGATAAAAACAAAACAAAAAAATAAAATCATTCTTCAATTTTTGCATGGAAATTCTTCAATAACCTTTTATAAAATTTTATCCGTAGCGATAGTGTTCGATATGCGGAACCTTCATTAATTTCGTGCAGTACAAATGAATATCGACGAGTATGGCCATAACTGGCTGAAAACATGATAATTCAGATACTGTAATAAATAGCAATGCCATTTTTACTTTCTCTTACTCCTCCTAGTAAGAGAAAGTATTGAGATCGTGCCAGATTTTCGAAATTGAGTTTTACACCGGAAATACATGTTTTGGGGCCACGGAATACGAAAAAAATATTTTGTGTGTGTGTATGTGTGTGAGAACAGAATATCGCAAAAACGAAAAGTTGGAGGAAGCTCAACCTTGGTAATTCCGTTTAGGCACTAACATCGCATCAGAAACGAACACATTTCGGGCAAAATCCATGTACCGGCAGTGCGATTTTACTGACTTTTTTTTCAGTTTTTGGGATTTTTTCGAAAACGGTTCCAACGATTTTTCATCGTTTCTTATCTACACACAGAAATACCCCTACCACTTTTATTTATATGAAACCTTCTTTCTGGAAAATTTATTTGGGAGAGGGGGAATCATCTTCGGATCCCCACGAACCTTAATGATTCGGATGTATATTTTGTTTCTTTTAGTGTTTACGATTTTTTAAATCTACACCAATAGTTTTCTCTAAACTTTGTGTACTTAAAACATAGTTCAATCATTTTAGGGTGTGCAGTGTTGTTCGTGATGTAAGTCTGGGATAGACCCACAGCACCATCCTAGATCCTTTGAGAAGTGGCTGCTATTTCTCTTACCGCTAGGAGTTGCTACTGTCCTAAGCAAGCTATTAAATGTCATCTCTTTTATAGATAAATATTAAAACTGATGAATAGCTTTAAAATTAACTTCATTTACTTTGTACACTGTTTATTTCTTTTTTAATTTCTTTAAAAACATTTGGGATAAAAATAATCGTGTTGTCATTTACACGTATGTTGTTATTTACACGTAGTTCTATCATTTTTATTGGAAACGTTGGCCTAGGAAAATTTATTTTATGTGGATTCTGGAGGGGGGGGGGGGAATATCGTTAGACATTCCTCTGGTGTATATTTCGTTCTATTATATGTTTCTAACTATATCTAATATGATGTTTCTAAGAATTAAATCTTTTGTCGATTTTACTGAACTGCTTTTTTTCTTCTTACTTTGTCTGCAATTGTTTCGATAAAGGCGCCAATAAAACTCGATAAATATGGGTTCATTAAACTGGCTGTATTAACTACACAAACGTAGACAGAATTTTCGGAGTAAATTAATTATTTTTCCGGATGGTTCTTGGGGAACTATTTATATTTGGCTCCCTCCCTTATAAAAATCTTTTTTATAGTTTTTATTACTTATAGTTAGGTTCTTATAGGTCTTCTTTAATAGGTTGTACTTATTTATAGTTTAGGTTCTACAATCTATATAAGGGAAAGTTGTATATGAGTAAAATTGAGTGAAATAATGCCAACATTTTCGAGCGGGCTGTATATCCAACTTCGTACCTGGTATTGCGGACGGAGGCGGATAGCAAACATACTCTACCACGTACTCATTTTAATATATCAAATAAAATCCAAGGTTAACCGAGAATCAAACCAGAACCGCATCTCACCACTGCAACAGGAAATACTGCGATCTTGTCAAATGGACTTTTTACGGGAAATATTATGTTTTCAATCCCTGTGAATACGAAAACTATGCCATATGGGATTCACTTGAAAAATAATTGGCAAATATTGTGGCATGAGATGAGGGCCAGCACTTTTAGCGTAATCCTAAAACTGCAATAATTCCAATTTATCACATTAATCTTGAGCAAAACATCAAAGAGAGCCGACTTCTTATTGTATTTTTATTGTTTATCAGCAACAGTTGGCTGCGCGTCTAAAGAAAACAAATTTTTATAGTATAGAAAACTTTCAGAAATTCAAATACTTTACTATTTGTAAATGTTGGGGAAATTTGAATTATACGACATATTACGGACAACACAAATAACATTGAAATGTTATTTGTGTAGAACATTATTATTTTTGGCTCGTGTAAAATTTATATCACGATTTTTCCTTAAATAACTAATGCTATTTACATTGTTTGTAAACATTAAAACATAAGACATATGTTCAAACATTTATTTGCCAGCTTTAATTTGAATACATGAATTATTTTTATCACAAGGATTTGGCAAATGTTTATAAAAAAAATTAAAAAAGAAAGAAATAATCTTTAAAGTGAATGAATTTAATCTCGAAGCTATTCGTCAGTTTTTTAATATTATCTATAAAAGAGATGACATTCAAACAGCGCGATAAGCTGGCGTGTTTAGAACGATAGCTACCTCCTAGAGGGAAGAGAAGTAGCAGCCACTTCTTAAGGGGTCTAGGGTGGTCCTGTGGATGTATCTCAGACTTACATCACGAACAACACTTCTAGTTAAAACCTACACCTCATACACTATGTAGTGCCTGAAGAGATATTTATGTGGGCAGCTACTTGGGTTTACACCGTACAAACGACTACGTTCTATTATTATAGAAGCCAAACAACGTTCTTTAAGGTCTTAATGGATGTGGCTTCTATACTATTTGTTAAGAGAGCCCTAGAGAGCGCTGGAATATGTCTTCTGGGAAAGAATATGCGGTTTTTCACGGAACATTCATTAGGAGATTATCTCATGTTGCAGGTTACAGTCTACACCGCTACTCTACATCGTGGAAGACATCAACAAGTTTCAATAGTTAGGTTCAAATAGTAGTAGTAAATGGAATCAAAAGAGCAAATTCGCCACACAAAAGCTGGGCTCAATAGTTTCAGTATCATCCGGAACAAGCTCTACCATCGTACCTCCAAGGGCAGTTCAACTATGCATTTAGCTCTTCTGTATTACCCACTGCAATGTATTGGCAATTGAGATCAACTTCGACAGTCTAGTACCTTCGTAAGAGACTATCTCAAAAATTCTACAAAAGATTGGCGAAAGTGGGGGAAAAAAAGCCGGAAATCTAAGTACTAAGGGAATTTGCCTTGGGACTTTGACGAGCTAACAAGTCTCAAGATCAACCTTGAAGGTTTCACCAAGTTACAACAAACAAGCGTTCTTACTGGCCACATATCACTCTTCAAGCGACATTAACAATTCAAGGTTATTAACAATTACTAAAAAAAGTTAGTTAGGTGCAGTCATATTCTCGAGGTTTGCCATCAGTCTATATTCAGTTTTATTCACACAGTCTTTATTGTACTCTGACATGGTCTTCTCTTATTTATTTATTTTAATTTTATATTTAGTTTGGCTCGTTTTATTTATTAAAAAAAAATCTACGATAGATAAATACTTCTTGCTTCCATTACACGTGCCACATGGTCATGTAGCCACATTCTACTACCTGTTCCTAAAACCAGCATGTGCATTGTACGTTTCTCCGCCATCCATATTATTAAGTGTAACCAAATTCAACTATTAATGCCGGGTGATGATATAAATTCATAGCAACGTATTAATTCAGTGAACTAAGATAATCAATTTGAACTCTACATTTGTGGTAACATTCAGTAATCTTTGTCTGATGTAACCCATAAACTTTTGATTTCCTAAATAAAGTAAAAAGCTGTAAATCAAGAAAATAAAATTTTATAGATAATATATACCTCCTTATAAAAGTCATAACTTGCGTAGGTGCTCCAATGTTTGTTCCAAAATTGTTTAATCTTTTCTTCTTTCAAAATTAGTTCTTTCCTTAAAAATAATAGATAAATAAAACATTAATATTGTAAAAATAAAGCAACAGGAGAAAAATTTACATTTTTTTTTTCTTTCTCTTACTCCTAGTAAGAGGAAGTATTGTAATCGTGTCAAATTTTCGATATTGAGTTTTGACCGGAAATATCCGTTTTGAGGTCTCCTGAGTCGAAAAAAGTGGTTTTTAGAAAGGGTCTATGTGTGTGTGTTGTGAAAACAGAATTGCTCAAAACCGAAAAATCGTAGAAAGATCAAACTTGATATTCCGTATAGGTATCACCATGGTATCCGACAGTAGATTATCTGTCAAAATTCCTCAACTGGAAGTACCACTTTGTGAATGGTTTTTTTATTTTTTGCGATTTTCTCAAAAATGGGTCCGACGATTTTCTTCAAACTTAATATATCAACTACACATACAAAGATGTACAATTTTAATAAATTTTATTTTTATTCGAAACATTTCTCCAGGAAAATGCATTTAAGAAACTTTTAGGGGAGGGGATGGGTGTGTTGATCCTTTCATTTTTCTGCAGTTTTTTCGATAAAGACGCCAATAAAACTCGATAAATATGGTTTCATTAAACTTGCTGTATTAACTACACAAAGGTAGACAGAATTTTCGGAGTAAATTAATTATTTTTCCGGATGATTCTGGAAATAGCTAGTGCTATTTCAGTTTATTACACAATTCTATCAGCTAAATAATATTAAGTAGAATTAAATATGTTGCCAAAATTCTGAGTTAGAAAAACATCGGGTTGACCGAAAGTGCGTATTTACTAAATATTTTTTTCAGTTTTTCTGCGATTTTCTTAGAAACAGCTTCAACTATTTTCTTTAAACTTAGTGCATCAACTACACATATGAAAAGAGGTACAACCTTTATTCCAAGACATTTATCCGAGATCATTCATTTATGGTGTCTTTTTGAGGAGACGGGATGGACACAAACGCACTTCTTTCCAATCTTGTGTAATTTTATTACATACAGCATTTTATTTAACGCATAATTTTTCCTGTTGAATTATTTCAGTGCGTGAACATAGTATTTAGTATATTTTAATAAATGTAGCGCAGTCCACAAAGTTTTGAAAGAGTTGTTTGTGCTTGGTTCCGCTGAGCTGGAAAGCAACAGACATATTTTTCGTGATAGCTGCTTCTTTTGTGGTCATCGACAAGTTTCGGGCGTTCGCCCATCATCAGGGAGTTTTGTCGAAACAGTGTGATAACACAGACTTGCACAGAGCAAATTCAGTTTTTCTCTATTGAAAGAGTATCTATAATAAAGACGGAAATAGTTCCTCGCAACAACATAAAAAAAGGATTCGAATTAATTATTTGAAATGCCGTTGATGTGATGTGTTATAGTAGTAAGAGTTGTAGCTTGTATTAGTTGTGGCTTGTGGCATGAGCGATTTAGTAAAGGGCTTGTGAGTATAGATGTTTAAGAGAGAAGTATTAGAAATAATCAAGAGATCACACTGTTTTTAAAGTAGATATGTTCTCTAAGTGAATTTAAGTACTTTACAATATCACAACTATATCTTAATAAATTAATCAGTTGTTTATCTAGAATAAATGCTAAACTCTACAACTGGCACTGATTCCCTGAAGTGTTCTGTTGATGTCTAAAACAGACTGTTCTTGTTTGAAAGCAAAATGCAGACTGTCTTGAAAAAATGCCTTCTAATTGTTAGTTCAAATTTTTTCAGATAATGCTGGTATGTCTGGAGGGAGTGTATTGTGTTACCCTAACTGTATCTTGCCCTTTGTCTCTTGGTTTGCATTGACCTAAATTATAGTACCTGGCTCTTTCCCCTTCACTAAAATACACTATTTGAACTAGCTAAATTCACAAGATTATTTCACTAAACTATTTTCAAAGTTCTTATTTTCTTTCATTTCTTTCTTCCATTACATTATCCCCCCTCCTGGAGAAATTTTTCGGCACGAAAAATTTGGGAGGTAATGTAGACTTGTAGAGGCTTGAAGGTTAACTTCTGGTATGCGAAAGGCGTGTGGGCAACCTCTGCAAGGTAGTAGTGAGTAGTAGACTTCCGGCATCTTCTTCTGGAGCTAAAGCTGCTTGAATGTGTGGGCGTTGCTCTGGTGCAGAACGTCTTCTTCTCGAGCGAACGCTGCTTGAGTGATTGAGCGTTGCCCTGATGATGAAATGTCTTCTTCTCGAGCGAACGCTGCTTGAGTGGGTGAGCGTTGCTCCGGTGGTATGCGAACACTGCTTGGCAGTAGAGTGTTGCTGATGAAGAAGTAACTGGCAAGAGTAGACAAGGCGATCAATGTAGGCTTCTGAGTGAAGGTACTGTAGGGATTACTTTCTTGAATTCTTGAGTGACTCTCTATGAACAAGAAAAAAAAACAAACCTAAATAATTCAAAAAATAATTTATACTTATTAGATTTAGAAACATGGCAGTAAACATTATGAAAGTTGACTTAATAGAATTATAAATACTTAAATTTAATTTCTTATAACTAACATGCAATTACAACTAACATGCATTATTCATGCAATTATATTCATACGCATGCAATTACATTCATGCTCATGCAATTTGTAGATGATGATGATGTTTCGATCTGCAAAAGAGTGGTTATATAAATTTAAATTGTTACAGCTAACATAAAAACATTATTGGACACTCAATTTTATATAAAATTCTTATAACTAAGATATATTTTACTAATAGCTATTGAAATAGCTAGTTTGTGGGTATATGCACATATATGGCTATGGCCTAATCGGCTAATGCCAAAAAAAAAAAAAAAAAAAAAAAAAATATGCGCATATATTTGTGCCGTTTGTATGTCCATGAGCTCTTCAGCTATGCTGCGTTTTCTAGATACCTTCAACATAAATTATCAATATAAGAAAACAATTAAATATTATAAAAATATAAGATTAATATACAAAAGATAGACAAAGTACAAATACAAATACAATTATTCAATTTCTTTTTTAGGCGAACTGAAAAAAATTAATTAATTAGTCAAATACAATAAAAAAATATATCAATATCAAGCATATCAAAAATATCAAACAAATTCATGTGGTCATCTTGGTTCCTGCAAAATAAAATAAATTATAAATTATTATTTAAAAATATTGAAATATACAATGCAATAATTACAAATATCAAATGGATGAATAAATTTATAACTACTGATGCGAGAGTTGTCAGTGCTGAAACAAAAATAATATGTCCATAATTGCAACAACTAAATTAAATATATCAATCAATACACTTTACACATTTTCGTTCTTAAGGCTAACAAAATTCTTACATATAACATTTACATGTGGTGTAGTATGTAGAGTTAAGAAGTGTGATAGATTGAGAATAATTTCAAGAGATTCAATGTATTGTTGTTATGTATTGTGTGCGCGAGGTGGCACTGAAATTTTGTGGCTAGTTGCAGAGTTTTTAGTGAACCTAGCGATTATTATTAATTTGGTGCGTTTCAGTGCTATGTGAAAATTGAATGCTGAATTTATTAAGTGTTAGATACGTGTGCGCAAATTAATGATTGCCCTGTTTAATGCAAGGACATCTCGACTAAGTATTAATTGGAAATTGCCTTTTAATTGCGAAACTATGAATTCGCCAGAAAAATTGGAATTTTCGACATTGTCCGCATGCAAATGAAGGGACGTGATGCCATAATTAGGTATTACTTGGTTAGTCAGAGATTTTAAAATAATGTTGGAATGCTGAAGGTTCTTATTTCGACAAAAACTGGAATCCACTAGGCTGTGACTAGCTCCAGTGTCTACAAGGGCACGAATAAATTTTTTGCCAATTCTTAAATTTACTAACAAATTATCAGAATTGGTGAAAGCAGGTATGAGAGCCAAGGTCATAACAGGTTTTCGAGAAAGCGACTGAGGGCTAACTCGTTTTGGGCTGTATTTGGAAACAATTACGAGCTGTATGTCCAAATGTTGAACAATATTGGCAAGTGGGCCTATTTTGGAGGTGATTGCTAGTTTCGTAACCATTATTATTATGACTATACTGGGGTCTATCTGAATAAGAGTTAAATCGTGAATTATTTGAATTAACTCGAGGATTATGATTGCTACTATAATATTGATTATTATTATTATTGTTATAGCGATTATTACTATATACCCTACGATTGAAATTTTTTGTAATATTAAAATTATTAGGCATTTTGCCAAAGTTAGTACGAGGTTTTGGTCTGAATTTGTTGGTGCAGTCCACGTCAAAAGGTAGACCAGAACAATGGCGACAAGGTCTGTTCTTTATTACATTAAAAACTCTACGAGTGGTAGTTGGTTTTAATGGTATCTTCTCACTTTTATTTCGATGCGGGCATTCTCTGTGGAAATGCATTTGTCCACAGAAACGACAAGGAGATGGGCGTGAGCGAGGATTAGAAGTTTTCGAAGTGACAGCGAAAACTGTGGGGTTTGTTTCCGATGCCTGTACTTCCTTTAGGGCATTGGCATAAGTCTAATTTTTGAGGTAGCTTTGTTCGTACCTCATTACGAAGTGGTTGAGGAAGTAATTTCAGGAACGCATCAGTGGCCAGTTTGTCTAAAATAGAATGCAAGGCCTCGAGTGGATTAGCTTGAGCTTTTAAACTAATGGCGGACTGGATATGTCTAATTCTATCCGGGAAGGTTTCAGGAGACTTTGTGGGAAGAGACTGAATATTAGTCATCTGTTGTAAGAGGACTAGTAGAGGGGTTTTCTCCTTACGAAATCGGGCTAGACGTCGCTCTGAAATTAGAGGATTCGTTATTATTGTACCCTGGCGTTGTAATTCGGCTTTCTGCGTATCATAAAATTTTTCGCAGTACCTGAAATAATTTTGCAGCGTCGTCCCAGCCACAAAGGCTAGCGGAATGGCTAATTTGGTCTAGGAAACCGGACACACTGGCTGAATTTTCGCCATCGAAGATGGGTAAACTATTTATTAATTGCAAATTTCTCAAGGGGCTAGCAGGTTGACTGCTGGGGTGGCAGGAGGATTGGCTAGTTGCTGCTGAGCAAGTAAATATTCTACAGCCGCGTCGATGCTCATATCTTGTCCATTAATCTTGTACATTTTGGAAACAGGAGAATTACCTTGGGAAAGATTATATTTTTCAAGGCGCCTGCGTACTGATTTAAGTTGCCCTTTTGAGAGAGTTTATGGTCCCTTAATATTTTTACAATTTGCGATCTATTAAGAGCACTCATAAATTCAAAGTTCACAAGGGATTGGGGTACAGTGGTAAAATTACAAAAATTTAAAAATGAAATTCAACAGCAAATTCAATTATGGGAAATATTTAAGATATTTCCGCTGAGAAAATAATTGAAAAAAAGCAATGAAATTATCTGATGGATAATTTTTGAAAATAGTTAATTGAAAATTTTACGTACTTGTTAATTTGTGGATTCTGGTTGATAAAATCCCAAATAGCTGGCACCAATGAAATGTCGTTGATGTGATGTGTTGTAGTAGTAGGAGTTGTAGTTTGTAGTAGTTGTGGCTTGTGGCGTGAGCGATTTAGTAAAGGGCTTGTGAGTATATGTGTTTAAGAGAGAAGTATTAGAAATAATCAAGAGATCACACTGTTTTTAAAATAGATATGTTCTCTAAGTGAATTTAAGTACTTTACAATATCACAACTATATCTTAATAAATTAATCAGTTGTTTATCTAGAATAAATGCTAAACTTTATAACTGGCACTGATTCCTGAAGTGTTCTGGTTGAATGTCTAAACAGACTGCTCTTGTTTGAAAGCAGAATGCAGACTGTTTGAAAGAATGCCTTCTAATTGTTAGTTCAAATCTTTTCAAATAATGCTGCTATGTCTGGAGAGAATGTATTGTGTTACCGTAACTGTTTCTTGCCCTTTGTCTCTTGGTTTGCATTGACCTAAATTATAGTACCTGGCTCTTTCCCCTTTACTAAAATACACTATTTGAACTAGCAAAATTCACAAGATTATTTCACTAAACTCTTTTCAAAATTCTTATTTTCTTTCATTTCTTTCTTCCACTATATATTAATAGAACGAAACAAATAAATCATAGAAAGTAGAAGGTTATATGTTGTATCAGTTTGCGTTTGTCCCACTAGCACATACGGCAAAAGTAAAAATTGTACAAGGATTTTGTATTTCCGCCTTATTCACTTTTGCCTATTTTTTCAACAATGGAATGAAAAATCTGAGTTTTTTCTTCATAGCTCACTTAAATAAGTAAAACAGTAAATATTACGTTGGGAATAACTTGATTTTTGAATTTTTTCATAAAAAAGTTTTATTGCGCAATTTGATAATTTATAAAATACCTACGAAGGGAAAATTAGTAAAAAAATTCTAAACTGGATTTTTCGTAGAAATAAGTGGCTATAAATAAATTAGCTATAAATAATTAACCAATCGCAGTGTAGAAGTGAAGGTGTCAAATGGGGGCGTGGTCGACATAATAATTCTAAATTTCTGATTGGCCTATATTACACGCATGTTCAAAATATAATAAACTCCCTCCTAATAGGGGTACTATTGGGAGGAAAAAAAAAAAGCTACTTATTTATTAAATTAAATAATGTTAAATAAGCTAATTATTTAATGGATAAATTTATCTCTAGAAGGCAATTCTTTTTAAAAAAATAATTAAGACTGAATTCTTTCAGTATAGGAATCACTTAGATAAACTGATGTATATATCCTGTACTTCAGAGATGTTACATAAAGAACATATATGATGCGTCACTTTTTTTGAAGTTACCTTTTGTTTAAATAAATGAATTCTCCCCTACTTTAATTATCCATCTAAAACTGACGAATGGATTTTTATTTTAAATCTAAATTTATTTCTTTGTAAATTCCATTGGAACTCATTGCTTTCGTTAAACAGAAATTGCAGAAAAACCTGCAAGCTGGTATTTATAATGGTATGTTTTAATAGATTAAATATTTTTAATTTCTTGAGACTAAATATAGAACGGAAACTTCGTGCTTAGGTTTCCTATTGATGAGAATTATTAGTTGAGATATCTTTGGAATATTACACAAATTTCTCTAATGCAATTAGCATTTTGATTTGTTCATTTTGTTTTAATTACAAATATCCCGAAGGCACTTCTAATTCCAGATCTATCTCATCTCGTTAGTTATTACTCAAACTCTCGTGGTCTTTTCTGAAAGTAATGGCTCACCAATTTTCCCTTGTCTTACCAATTCTCAACACTATTTTAACTTTACACAATACAAAATGCTAAACTAGTTTAGAATGTAAATTAACTGTTGCTGTCTGGTACTGAGAAATGTTATCCCCCACTTTGTTATAGCCAGTTTTATTATTTCACACTATACAAATGTTAACTTGACACTATTTACTTACTTTAATTTAACCGGTAAAATGTTACAGAGAAACTGTAAAAAGGGTTTAAGATGTGGTAAGAGAAATGTTTTATCTTAAAGCATATATAGCACAAAACCTTCAGTTCTCTCTTAGCGCATGGTGCTTAGTATGTTTTGTATTCATTGACAGAGCTACATTATACAGTTTAGTTTTACAACTGTAACCATAAAATTTATTACACACACACACACACACACACACACATATATATGCATATATGTTAATATTTCTTGAAGTAATTATGGTAAAGCAACACCGACAACTGAACAACCTGTGGTGTGGCTCACTCTGGATCTTGGTGAATGTAAACATTATAACCTATAACGAAACATAATAGTATAAAACCTCACTGGAGGTAATATTAATGGCATTTAAACAACTAATTAAACTATAACGAAATAGTGAAATTGACAACAGTAAACTTTTATTACCAAACATTATCCCACCCGAACATATTATTGTTGTATTTTATATATTGTACCTACAATACCATTGTCTGGAGATAAGTATTACCAGCTTTTCAATCATTGATTATTTATTACTATTATTGCCTACAATGTGATAGAAATTCAATTTATCAAGATTAATTTGAAGTTTCATATAATCAGTTTATTATAATTCAGTTTTAGCATCTGTCCCAGTTTGGAGGCTTTTCCACGTGTCCCCTATTGGTTTGACATATTATAGCGGTAATGGAAAAATGGACTTTATTCCAAAAACGTTTATTTGTGCAGATTGTATGGGGCTGTAATTAAATTTAATTTAAAAAAAAATTATCAATTGCAACCATATTTTATACAATATACTGATATTAAGACAAGTGGGTAATATCTGGGATTCTATACGTCCTAGCATGTATATTCATGCTGTTCCTGACCGGTTTCGGATTCTCATCATCGTCAGAACAAGGCTATCAAATTAGTGGAGAAAGTTGACTCAAACTTTATATTTGTGACAGAACGATTAGAGTTCTTCCGATTTTCTTCAAACCGGAATTTCGGCAACATATTTAATTTTAATTAATATTATTTAGATCATTAATTTGTGTAATAAACTGAAATAACACTTTGGAGGAAAACATTATCCCACCTCTCCTTTAAAAATTCTCTTAAATGAATTTTCCCGGAGAAATGATTCAAATAAATGTTGTGGCTCTTTATATGTGTAGTTAATATTCCAAGTATAAAGAAAATCGCAAAAAACTGAAAAATTCAATAAGTAAAGAGTTACTTCCGGTTGCCCGATTTTGTGTAAAACCTTATTATCAGCTACATTGAAAGCACTTTAACTAAATATAAAGTTTGAACTTTTTGCAATTTTTGAGTTATGCTGATCACACAAACAGAAAATTTTCTAAAAGCCACTTTCTCGAACAGGGGGGACCTCAAAACTGGTGAAAACTACCAGCAGTAAGAGAAAGTAATAAGCAAAAGATTTGTGATTAATAAGCACATTCGGTCACTAAAGAAAATCTATATTGCCAAGTTTGCTTGCAATATTGTAACCAGGGAAGTCTGATTATTACCATTTAATAATTCAATAAATTCATCAAAATTCAGAGTGCTTTTATTAAAGCATCTTATACGGGATTCCCTCAGTGTGGGGCATATCGCTAGAAAGTGAAAAATCATTTCATTTTCTTGTAAATTGCATAAAAAGCACCATCTTATTTCTTTATTATAAGAATATCCAGTTCTTCTCTAACTTTAAGTATCCAGCCATATTAATACTACAGTCTAAGTTCCTATAAAGCGTATGGTGTTCACTAATGTGTGAGAGAGAGGGAACGCATGGCTCAAAAACGAAAAATAGCAGAAAGCTCAAACTTAATAATCCGTTAAGTTATCACCATGGAATCCGGCAAGAAGTAATTTTCAAAATTCGTCCTCCGGAAGTACCATTTTACTGAATAGTTTTTTATCACTATTTTATGCTTTTCTCTAAAATGGTTTGAACGATTTTTATTTAAATTGGTACATTAACTACAGATATTAAAAGCTACAACTTTTATTTGAAACATTTCTCTGGCAGTATTCATTAAGGCGGCTTTTGGGGAGGAGCAGTGTTATGTTTTCCTATAAGCAGCTAATTGGGGTCATTATAAAAATCCTTCATCTAAATAGAATTAAATATTTATCCAAAATTCTGAGTTTGAAAAAACTCGGTTGACCGGAAGTGCGTGTTTATTTTCTTTCAGTTTTCTGCAATTTTCTCCATAAAAAACACCAATGGATGTTCATTAAATTTGTTATACTAACTATAAATACAGAGACCTATTACTTTTATTGGAATGTTTTATCCGGGAAAGTTCTTTTAATAGGTGTTGTGGTGGTTGGTTCCGTTGGTGGTTGTTTTGGATAAGATCAAGCTTTCCTCAAAAAAGTGGCTTTATTAAGTTTTTATTAAGAGAACTACAAGTTTGAAGAGAATTTATTATTTCAAATTGTGTAAATTGCATTAAAAGAAAGTGGTGTGAGTGTTTCACAACAATTTTTAAAAAATTATCTTGGAAGGATAGGTGACACAAGATCTTACTTACGAGGGGGTGAAGTTATTCGCGCCGGAGATTGTTCGCACATGCTCCCTGGATTATTATTATTTGTTTGTGGGGAGGGACCAAACCCTACACTATCCAAAGCCTCACTGGGCCCATATAGGTGCCCCAAGAAAAACAACAACAAACCGGATCTAGAACAAAAATCCAGACCCGGATCTAATCCATCTAAAATTCACCGCAGTCCGAATAAATCGGATACTAACCTTGAGCGGAAATAACCTAAGCTCTTCCACAGTCATCCTATTCCGACCAAAGGTCCTGAACCTAATATCCTCACAATTCACGCAATCAGTCATAAGTTGGATGGGTGTTTCCTCCTCTGTCTCACAGACTCTACAAAATGGATCCGGCATGAGCCCCATTATATAGAGATGTCCCCTAAACCACAATGTCCAGTAAGAGATCCAACCAGATGCCTGAGAGCGCTCCGTGAAAAACACAGCAACGTCTCACTAATGGCCTTGTCCGGACCCCCGATGAGCATTTTGGACTGCCGAAAACCAATTGAGCTCATTCATAGGATGAATGCTGTGAAGCTGACCATGTCTGGAAGCTTGACAGACATGTGCCAGAAGACACGCCAACAGCAGGCTGGGGACCAATGAAAGGGAGAGAGGCGCCTAATTTGGCAAACCTATCCACCTCCTCATTCCCTAAAATTCCCATGTGACCTGGCACCCAGACTAGAAGCATATCCTCCAGAGAAGAAAGTTCTTCCAGTCTTTTAGAACATTCTAACACCAACCTGGAAGTGAAGGCACATGTACTCAGCGCCTTCAACGCAGCTTGGCTGTCCGAGCAGATACAATCATCTTTTAAGTTAGTGTTACGTACCCTCTCATCCAAGATACAACAAAGAATAGCATAAACCTCAGTCTGGAGCACTGTGGTCCATTCACCAAGAGATACTGCCAAATGATCTCCGGTCTCAAAATAGACCGCATCTCCTGACCTACCATCTATTCTGGAACCGTCCGTGTAACACCGGAAGTAATTATCATATCATGCCAGACGGACCCAATCTTGACCAATCTTCCCTAGAGGGTAACCTGACACCTTAGGCTACGGACATCTTCCCTAGAGGGCACCTGTAACAGGAACCTCCAAAAGCATCTCGCGATGAATGGTAGAGTGACCATATCGCTTACCCTGCCAAAAATCTGCCTGTTTAATTCCATAACATGCTTTCATTGCCATAGTTTTCACCTCTACAAAGAGCGTTGGAATTCCTAATAAAGTCTCCATTGCAGCTGTAGGCGTGGTCCGCACCGCACCGGTCCCCGCCAGACAAGCCAAGCGTTGAATATTCTCAAGCAGCAGTCTAGCGGATCTTATCTCAATGCGACGCCAACACACCACAGCCGCATTCAACAACCTAGGTTTAATAACCATACCATAAATCCAAAACATCAACTTGGGAGTAATCCCCCAATTTTACCTACGATTCTTCGACATTGCCAAAAGCAAATAATTGCCTTTTGATGCTGTGCCTTAACATGTTCCGACCAATTTAATTTACTGTCAAGAACCACCCCAAGAAACTTCACCGATTTGCAAATCTGAACAGAAGTTCCTAATAACCTAGGAGGTTTTAATCCCCCTTGGATATCCAACTAAACGAACAACACCAGCCGCCAGCGCAGCCTAATATTTCATACTAGGCCGCGTGACGCAGATGGCTAAATAGCCGAACTCATGGCTTAGGAAAAAAAAAAATCTTATTGTAGTACTAGTTTTGGTGCCCTTATACATTTAGATCTACGGGCGAGCGCTTGTTAAATCCGATTCGCAAGGGCTGTATGGAGAAGTTGATCTTGAGAACAGTAATTAGGCTATACAGATTGAGTGGATCGGACAATGTTACTAAAAACGAGCAGAAGAAGAGCCGAGGATGACCCTGGAAGGTGAACTGGTGCAAAACGTGGGCAGAAGATCAGCTGGTGTCGACACGAGAAAACTTATAGGTCCTTGCAATTGGAGAACAGATGCAGCCAATGAGCTCATACTGGGAAACAGAATACACTCAGATTGTAATTGGCTCTAAAAGATAAATAAATAACAGTTGGAGGTTAATTTGAATGTCAAATTTATTTTATTTAGAAATACTGCTGTAATAACGTATCTATTATTAATTTAGTAAACAAATCTGTCCTAAGATCAATGTTATGGTGTTGATTAGTTTCATATTAAATATCCTCAGCCATAAAAAAAACAAAAAACAAAAAAAAACACATATTTCTCTGCATAAAAACACAATAACTCTCAACTTTGCAAAACTATATAATTGTTATTTACATATAATACTATAATCATTTAAACTCCTAATGTTCTAGAGAATAAAAATTGAAAACATTCATTTCGTAATGATTTTAATTCCACATTATTTTTAACTTTATCGTTAAATTTTGTTTATTAACAAAAAAAGTGGTCATTTATTTTGAGGATGCCGTCAAAGCAGTCATTCTTATGGAGAAAAGACACAGCGTACGACATGTGTCAGAATGTTTAGATCTAAAATGTCTTGCGGTTCATCGTGTAATCGTACATTTTAAGATGATCTGGAAGTGGACGTAGAAGGGTCACAACAGATCCGGACGATCGATTTTTTCGCTTTTAGTTCTAGGCAATCGGTTTCTTACAGCTACAAAGCTGAAGGAATATGAAGGATTTCAACTTCGAGGTGAGTGAACTCTGAAACTATTCGAAGATGATTACGAGGAGTAGGTCTGATGGCTAGAAGAATCAGGGCGAGTTAGTACTCCAGGTACTGTTAAGTATCAGGAATCATCGTGTAGCTTTTGCAATCAGAACCTCATTGGACTGTAGATCAATCCGGGGCTGTTCTCTTCACAGACGAATCGCGATTTGGTCTTTATTCTTCAGACGGTCGATTCCTGTGTGGAGAAGGCAAGAGGAGGTAACAATCAATAGTCAAGAAATGTGCGACAATCAATATGATAGGGGATGGGTGGATAAGTTTGGGGGTCCGCACTGAATTAATTGAAATTGAAAATGGCGCAATGACCGCTGTCCTTCTTCTACAAGGCCTGCTTTACCATTTGCTTCATTTATCGTAGACGTTAATGTATGATTACGCATTAAACAATTGACACTACAAGGTATTAATTATTATAGCGAATTGTAATAAAAATAGACTGTTGCAATAAATGTTATTTATTAATGGAACACTCCTCTTTATGCCAGAGTGTATACGTTTTAGGTGAACCGCACAATCATACAAACTATATTAGGAGATATCACTTTGTGGTAATCCATTTGGGATTACTATCAACTGAATCATTTATTATTGAAAAGATACCTTTAAAATTTACAATATTCTATGGAATTTGAATAATTGAAAATAGTAGCTTGTCCAAAATTAGAACATGTGACATTTATACCTTATTAAATGAATTAATCCTATAAAAAATTTAAATCTATACAAAATTGAAACACTAAAAACAGACAGACCACATACGAAACATTTAGAAGGAGATAATTCATTAGAACTTCTCGAAAACTCTATTAATAATTATCTACTCGATAAGAGAAGAGCATTTTTATACATTCGAGTTCCCGATTACCTTCACGAGCGCTAGAGAGAAAGAAACAAAGAAGGAAACTTCTATTTTGTCCTGGGACGATATCCCTTAAGGACAACAAACAAAATTTAAATTACAAAATTGATTACAGTAAGTTCTCTATACGTGAAAGCGATATAAAAGTAAAAGTAATATAATGCACTATATTAAAATACAATTAATTAATAAAAATAAAAAAAATAAATAAATTCTTTAATGAGAAGCGCCTTCTATGAAGGACCGCATTGAGAAATCATATAATGCATTTTTAAACGAAGCGATTGTACTTTTATGAATTAATTAAGAGGTAAAGCATTCCAGAAAAGAAAAGACTGCACAAGAAATGAATTTTTATAGGTAACTGTTAGATATGGAGAAATATACAATTTAGTATTAACAGTTCTGGTATTCCTTAAATCTAATTGGACCTTATTAATAAACAGATTAAATAAATATTTGGGACATTGATTTATTAAAAGTGTAAACAGAAACTTACCCAGAAAGTACTTCCTTCTGTACTTGACATTCAACCAATTAAGAAAAATAAAATGAGGAGTAATATGCTCGTCTCTTCTTATATTTAAAATAAAACGAACACAAGAATTGATTGATCTCTGTAATTTTAAATTCAATTCAGCTGTTAAATCATTATACACTAACGAACAGTAATCTATATGCAGAAATATAAGTGTAGCAATCAACTGTTTTCTTAGCGAAATAGCCAGAATGTTTTTATTGTATTTAAGCTGGCACAAAGTTTTAGAAATTTTGTTAGATATGTCACCAACATGATTATTCCATGATAAAGTGTTAGTAATGGTGACACCCAAACATTTATTAGAATCTATGTAAGGAATAGAAGCCTGATCTACTGTAATTTTTAAAATAGAAATCAAGTCAATATTGTAGACATATCTGGCACTTCCAATAATCATGGCTTTGTTTTAGAAACATTAAACTCAATACAATTTTGTTTCGCCCATTCATTAATTGAATTAACATCGGAACTGACTTGGGCTATACCCTGTTCTAATTCAGACAATGGGCAATGAAAGTATATCTGTAAATCATCTGCATGTAGACTATATTTGCAATGCTTGATAGATGAAGAAATATCGTTGATATACAGAGAGAACAGAAGAAGACCCAGAACAGAACCTTGAGGTACACCTGAATAAACTGGTTCCCATGATGAGTAAACTCCCTGCCCACAGACAACTGACTGTTTTCTATTACTTAGATATGATTGAAACCATTTAAGAGTTGCATCAGAAAATTCCAATAATTTTAATTTTTTTAGAAGAAGAGTATGACTAACTGATTCAAAAGCCTTTGTAAAATCAAACAACTCTAACATTGTTAACATGCGTTTATCAACAGCGAAACGAATATCGTCAGTAACTTTTAGTAACACACTGTATGCTGTGACCCTCACGATAACCGGATTGAAACGGATCCATGAGATTACTGTTTTATAAGTATTCCTTAAGCTGGTAGCATACCATTTTTTCCAAAGGCTTAGAAACGTAGACAGCAATGAAATAGGACGCAGATCTTTTAGTGAGGATGGATGTTTAATTTTTGGAAAGGCTCGGATTAAGAAATGTTTCCACAAAGAAGAAAATGTCGAATACGGCTGAATAGTCAGTCAGTACCCGAATATTAACGAACCTACATTGATCTTCGAAAAAGAAAAAAAACTTGTGGAAACTATAAATACAATCGAAATAAAATCCATTACACGCCAACAAAAAGCAGTTGAAATATCCCAAACCAAGAAGTAAGTCAATTTTCTGAACAGTAATAGTGGGTATAATAATACAGATAATAGTAATAAAAATAAAGCTAACAATATTAATGAGCATAATAGTGAAACTGAAATATTTGCCTTTATAAATTAATATGTAAGCAGAAGAAAAGACAAAAAAATAGAAATAATTATAATAAACTAAATGAACAGTTAAATCTTTTGTAATTAATCAGTATAATGATAATAAATACTAAAATAATTAATATTTGACAGATTAATATTCGTACAGTGAACGATGAAAGCTGTTCATGCTGTCAGGATGTCTTTTAGTGTGTGGACTGTGATGACAGGAGCCCCATTAGTTTTTCGTGTCAAAATTCTGCCATTCTTAACCCATACTTACTTAACAATATTAGATTTCTTCGCTGCACGAGCTGCACCGTATAATTTTTTCAAGTAAGGAGTTAATGATTCATTTATGTAGATAATAAATTTTCTTGAGAATTCCAACCAATGTGCCTAGTACCGAAGTCTCTCTTGACCTTCCTTTTAGCTATGAGACTGTCCCTAGTACTCTGTCTGAGAAAAGTTACAATTTAGGCGGAGGCTGAGGTGGATCAACAGTGGTAGCAGTATGTCTAGCAACAACAACATTAACTTCACTGACATCAACATCGAGTGCAGTACTAATTTTATTCAGTAAATCAACTACATTTTATCCTTGCATAGTCGGTACATTATTTTTTCAACTGTTTTACCTCGAGATGCCTGCTTCAGTAATTCAACAGTTAAGTGTAATTCAGAGACCTTACTCTCAAGAATCTTCTTCTCATTTGTTAGGAAATAAACCTGAGCTAACAAGGCATCAACTTTGGTCTGCAAATTAGTAACTGAAGAAGTATTCTTTTTAATACAAGCATGACATTCATCTAGAGATTTTATTATGTCAGCATTCTGAGATTTTTGATTTTCAATAAACGTATGTAAAGCAGTAGTATTCGTTTGTATAGCATGAAGTACATCATTTAAAGATAAAATTTCTTTACTTGATGTTATTGTCTTTGCAGTGATAGGTGATGCAGGTGTAAAATCAGTACGTGTATTTCTTAATTCCTTGTTACAATTCATACACATCCATGGTTTAATTAATTTTTTGTGAGTTGACCAGTCGTCAATGGATAGACTGACACAATCTAAATGGAACAACAACATACATTTTATGCACTGTGCGTGCGTACTGTTAGTGCCGCGCGTTAGAACGACATTACACTTGCCACACTTTGCCATAGTTATTTATCAAAATTCAATAGAAATAATCAAAGTTCAAACAACAAAACTTCCACTAGAATAGGTTAAAAACCTACTAGCCTGCTATTTAATGAGTTATGAATAACTAAAAAACTATTTTAACAGGAAATTATTCTGAATGGCACAGAATTCAGCTATTCTATTAGCAACTATTTATGCAAAAAATTAGCACATAAAACCTTCAAAAACCACAGTAAAAATCAAATTTAATCAGCCACGATATGAACTGGTTAGAACTGTGTAGAGAGCCCTGTACTGGAGAGAGAGTGACTAAGAGAGATAAATGTGAACTTACTGCGATTTTCTTTCTTTTTTTTTTGAGTTATGCTGCGACCACACACGAAGATCAATTCCTAATAACCATTTTTTCTGAATCAAATGACCTCAAAACATGTATTTCCGGTGTAAACTCAATATAAACAATTTGACACGATATCGCAGTATTACCTCTTATGCAACCACAACAAATACAAATTAAAGCTATTCAGGCAATTCTAGTTGTCTTTTCTGTGATACCTAGCAATTTCTTCGTATTGAAGTGGTTGATACTTTAGACGAAACTAGTCCCTCAATTATCTAAAAAACTAACTTTCCTAGGAAGATGTTGAAAATGTGGCTGGGTCCGCAATGCTGGATAACATCCATTATTTTATCCGTCGTAGCATGCATATTAGATTTATTCCTGACCGGTTTCGGATATTCATCCATCGTCAGAGCAAATTCACCAAGTTTGTGAACTCTCTACACAAACTTGGTGAATTTGCTCTGACGATGGATGAATATCCGAAACCGGTCGGGAATAAATCTAATATGCATGCTACGACGGATAAAATAATGGATGTTCCTAGGAAGATGTTTCAAATAAAAGTGATCGGCCTTCATGTGTACTATTTCAACGGAAATTGTTGGTGCCTTTAGCGAGAAAATCGCTAAAAACTAAAAAAGGAAACCTTACAATAAAAAAAAATCGCTCTTAAGGTAGACAATTGTTATAAACCTTTACGCCCGATCCCAATTGGATACCTAACCAGAATATTAAGTTTTTGAGCTAGCTTGCGATGTTTTCTTTGGTGGAGAAACAAATTTTACCAGCTCTAGAGAATATGTGAGAATGAATTCCCCAACAATAAAATAAATTAGGTACTTACATTTTTCCATCTTGTAAAAATTCGGATTTCTCTGCCATTATGTTAGAGGTATAGAGAGAACTCGCAGCCTATTTTGTTATTCTAGTTGCTAAGAGATTAAGGTCAATATTGACTTAAATCTACGCTCACAACCCCGGTAATATTATTACAATTGGATTTATTTATTTAGCTAAAGATTTGCGCAATTATTATTTAAAATACATTACAATATATTAGAAATAAATTAAGTAATATTTTGTTTTAAGAATAGAGAAGAAATGGAAAAAAATATTTTTTTTTCTTTCTGATCAGTTTATTTCTCTCCAAGATATCATAGACAGGAGACATGAGGCGTGCCACACATCACCATTCTGTTTGTATGTACGTGCATGTATGTTTTGTGTGATTGGCAGAAAGGAGTGGGGGATGGTAAGCTGATCAGGTCAGCCACGTGGAAGTGCAGTTTTCCTTTGCTTTACCGCTCAAACTTTTTTATTTATTTTGTTTACTTGCTTTCAGGGAAATGAAAATACTAAACAGAAATAATAAGACAGTTGATATTTATTTTGAATAAGTAATTTTTTATTAAAAATTATTAATTCGGTCACAGGGTTTTCCTGAAATATACGGTATTTCTAAATTACCTGCCTTTTTATTCGATTCTTTAATATAAATAGGTAAATAGTTAATAGTATTGAATGAATCTTCAACATTTGACCTAATTTTCGACATAATCCTCATTCAGTTATATATACTTGTCCCACCTCTCTGCTAGTTCTTTTTTTTGCCACAGTAAACAATTTGTTGTCTTGTAGAAAATGTTCGGCAACACTGTACTTTTGCGGCGCACACTAGCCGGCACTACAATGCATATGTTTATGTTGAATAAAATATTAACTTAGAATGAGTTTTACTAATTCAAAATCAGAAGTGGAATTGGTTAAAAAAAAAATGAAACTCCATTAAATACCAGAATTAGCTTTCCACATTCACAAATGCCAATTGGTTTTCAAACCTTTGATTAAGCAACCTCTTAGGATGGGTGCACTCGATAATAGTTTTAGAAACTCGTTTGAATCTTATGTGAAGTTGAACAAAAATTATTTTACTGTGTTTTTATTAAAATAAATGAATAGTACTTTAGTTGTCATCCTTATTCACATTCGGTTATGATTAATTAATATTATTAATTAATCAATATTCCTTTATGTTACATTAAGCTCTTTGTGTTATTGTTCTTTAGGTAATGTTAGATCGAGAATTGAATTTATGTTGTGGCCATGGTCTGTTATGTTAACTTAGAAAGTTATGTTTCACTTATGCTTATGTTTTTATAGTTTGTAGTTGAGATTGAGGTCAATCTCAGGTCAGGATGGCCGAAGGTTAAGGCAACACTGTACTTTCGCCGCGTAGTCTAGGCCAGCTCTACAACGATATTCAGCAAAGTTGCACAATTGATGGATTTTGCCCGAAATTTTCGTTACCAAGTTTGTGCTACCTGCGTCTTCTATTTTTTGAGATAATCTGTTAAAACACACACCAACCATTCGCTTAAAACATTTTTTCATATTGAGAGGCCCCCAAAACATGTATTTCCTGTGAAAAGTCAATTTCGAAAATCTGGCATGATCGCAATACTTGTTATGAGAAAGTAAAAAAGTAATAATAATCGATAGATGATCACTCTTCAAGAGAGATTTATTTTGTTAAAAAAAGAAAATAACACACACACACACTTACACATACAAAACTACGACGAATCTATGTGTATGTATAACTCTATATGTGAACTCTGTAAGTGAATGATTATGTAAATCAGAATGATGATAGAAAAATGGAAGCCATTACTATTTGAGATGGCGATGTAGTTTGGTGGCGAAGGTGGAGGATGGGTAAAAATAGTAATGCTATGTGTTTGTGTGGTGGGTCGGTCGGTAGGTGGCACTGTATGCTTGAATAAATGATAGAAAGAGTAAAGTTATTGTCAATATTGTGGTGGCACTGGTATAGATGTACAGTGCACTGAGTGTGTCTGTGTAACAGTGGTGGCAGCTGTGGAGCAATAGCAGCAAGTATATAGCTGCCTCTCGGCCGCCGCCCCTTTGCCCACAACAAAACACAGCTACACCACGTTGAGAGGTGGTATGATGAGCGAGAGCCGAGTTAAGCGAGCCACCGACTGCACTACCAACACCAACATCGTCATTGCCATTGCCGCCCCGCCCGCCAAAGTGGGCGGTGAAATAGACAGGCGGCGGCGGCTTTAGTTAGATGTGCAGAAGCAGCAAGCCAGGAAGAAGAAGAAGAAGTGAAGAGAGGGTGTACACAGGTGTGCCAGTTGCTTGCTGTAATCAATATCTTGCCAACTCGTGCATATTATTTCCAAATAGTGTATCTTCTAAAAATATAGTAAAAACACATACAAATACTCGTACACAGAAACACACATATATTATGTCCCTTCCTTTCACCAAACTGTGGTGGGCATCTTCTCTACGTACTTAACCAGTGTTGACCTTGATATAGAATTTGTTTTGAACTAAATTTCCCAATTCAATGAGTACGGAACAAAATTGGTTTACATCATTTCTATCTAGATTATTAATAATTGTTGCGTCTTGTCTAATTTTAGAAAAAATTGAGTTTTCACCTGAAATATGTTCTAAAGTTCTCTGAATACGAAAATCATGGTTTTAATGGAAAAATCTGAATAGTAAAATTCAAAAACAAAAATCTGGTATGAAACACTCATACGATTTTCTCTTGCTGCTGTTAACACAATTATATATAAAATGAAAAATATTTTTTAAAGTTAAAATTTTACTCATTTGTCCTTTGTGGTGGTGGTAGGGGCGGAGAAATAACTATCCAAGTAGGTAGTTGAAGTGAAATCTACTTAGAAATAAATGATTAAATAAATAGAAATAAATTCTAGTCGTTATTAATTAAAAAAAAAAAACTTGGTAAGCCTTCCAAGTTAAAAGAAAGTCGTTATACTAATTTCCGAGAGCATACTCGGCCTCCAAAAACTCGTAAAAAAATTAATTTTCGTGTAAAAAATGCTTCAAATAAAAGTTATAGGTATTTATATATTTTTGGACAGCGTATGAAATTTAAAGAAAATCATTGCAGCCGTTTTCGAGAAAATTGCAAAATACTGTGAAAAAAACCTACAGTACAGACGAATATCCGGTTGATGGATTTTGCCCGCAACCTTGCTGTCAGATGGTAGTACCTGTGTGGAAACCCAAGTTTGCGCTTCCTGCGATTTTTTCGTTTTTGCGATATTTTGCATACACACACACACACACATACACAAGACAGAGAGAGAGTAAAAAACTTGGAGTAAGAGAAAGTAAAAATCCCTGGAAAGTCAAATTTGATCCTCCTTTTAGGTGTCATGGGAGTAATTTTATTTTTAATTTTAGAGTGACTACTTCAATCTAAAAATCTTATTTCGACCAATATGGTCAGTTACATGTGCACAGGGAATGGGCTAGAAAAATATTGTGGCTCAGCTCATATGTTGGTTCAGTTTTAGTGGCGACACTAGCCTGAAGAAGCCTATTGTAAGATGGACGAAACATCTGTTTATGACAAACCACTGACGCGGTGTCAACATGGAGAACTAACTGTTTTATTACATTGCATGTTTCAACATTTTTCAAAAAAGTTATACATATTTATTTATTATTTTTTTTAATTAATAAAACACACTTTAGTTTAACCGGAAATAGATGCATAATTTTGATTCATGCTTGTAACTGTCTATTTCAATCGTGTTAATTTTTACCGGAAATACAGGTTTTTCGGATTTTTTTTTTCTGAGTGAGAAAAAAATGTTTTTAGCGAATGGTAATCCAAATCGGAAATCCTAAAAACCGGAAGTGCGACAAAACTGTTTTAATTTTTTTTTACTGTTTCTGAGGTTTTTTTTTTTTGCAATTTTATCGATAAAGTGGGTACGATGATTTTCTTTAAACACATAATGCGGAAAATAGTTTTTAGTTTGGATTAAAATTAAATTGCCGCTAGAAACTTTGTTGGTTGTCACAGAGTGTGCGGCCCCTGAAAAAGACAGAAAAAAATAACAAAAAGAGGGTGTTGACCCATACATACATACATAACGCCCATCACCTTTTTTCAAGGCAAGCCCAATTCAATCTTTGTAAACATTGCATTTTTTGTAAAGAAAATTTTGTCGATTAAATTGTAATAAATGCAGTTTGTTTTGTTCTTTTTTTTTTTTTACTTGTCAAGGTTTTTTTAAAATACTTCCTCTTACAGTATTAAAATAAGAGGAAGTAAACAAATTGGTGAAAGAGAAAATTGCGTATTAATCTTTCCAATATAATTAATAACATCGAGTTAATTATCAATAGATTAAAATACAAAATTATAATTAAAGCAAAGACGATGGTACAGTTGGTGATGGATTGCTGTTGCTAATATAGTAATTGATTTTATATAATTAATGGTAATTAGAAAATGTTTTGGCCAAGTATGAACATGTCTGAAGGTCACATACATACACACAATTATTCATGCGAGCACTTGTATAATATAAAGTGGTTAGATAACTTTTCCTTCTATGTGCAAGTTATAAACATTGTGGACCTATATGTACTGCACTCTCCAAACCTATCCGTACGAGGTTAGGTTAGGTTAGATAGATAAAATTTTGCGACTAACTTCTCATTAGATGCCACGCCATCCTTCAATATAACTAGTAACTCATAAATATGGTCGAGAATTTATGGAAAATCAGCATAATCTATGTAAAATATTACCAACACTATTTTCTTCCGCAAATTTTCCGATAATATATTGTAATAAATATTCAGATTTGAAAATAATATTTAATGACTTCTTTTCCACTCACTAGGGGGCGTTTTTTGTGAAAATATCTTTCATTTAACTCAGTGATTACCAATACAAGTCGACTAAGACAAGTAGTCAAAAGTTTGAATTTTCTCGTATCCTAGACATTGTAATGAGACTTAAAAATCTAATGTAACAGACCATACGGTTATCTCTCACAGTTCTCTCTTAAAGTTAGCAGCAGTCCAAGTTTAATGAAAATTGTTAGAGGCATTTTAGAGAAAATTCCTAAAAATCAAAGAAACAATTCAGAATAGTTTCACTAACTGAAATGCTTTTACCAAAGCTGAGAGCTGTTGCTTACAAGAGAATCTTCCTTTGCAAACAGAGTCCTTATTCTAGATAGAGTGTGTGCGACTCCTGTACGGCTAGGTTATGATCTAATGCTCATAAAAGACATTAATAAGAAACAGCATTCCTTTAGCAAAAAGCTATAGCCCTGGAAACCATTTCCGTGAAGTATCTGCTAAAGGAATGAACGCAAGTATACATTGATGGATCTGTTCAGCTATAGCAAGTGCAGGGATTGGGAGTTTTCTTGTCCGAGTTTCAACTAGCATCAACCGTGGGGAACATGCTACAAACTGCAGCCATTAGCTTGGCTGCGGAGGAATTGCCGACGAGTAAACCAACCAAGAGCATAGATATATTAGTAGATATTTCAATGAATAATTACTATCACAACTATTCAAAACAATTTTTTTTGAAAATATGTTAGAAATAAAAGTGAACGTCTATATCTATGCAGTAGCATACCAAGTTTAAAGGAAATAGTTACAGACATTTTGGAGAAAATTCCAAAAACTCAAAGCCTATTCTGTAAAGTCGCCCTTCTGGCCAATCGATTTTCTTCAAATTTGGAATTCTAGCAAAGCTTCTAATGTATATTAATATTTATGTAGATGGTAGAACCATATATTTTATTGGAATGGTAATTGCTCTCTTCATTTGTGGAGAGGGTATCGCGAGGCCATTGGCGCCTTAAATGCCTGGGAGGATTATCTGGAATACAGCGGGATGATAAATTTTGAATAAGTGGATTAAAGTTGGAACTATACTTTTGATAGAATTTGTTACATAAGGTTCGGGCAACCTTACTTACAAAAGGAATGTCTAAGTCTGTATGAATGGTTAGATTTAAAATATAAAATAAAGCATTAAGATAGTGCGAAGGATTTTAGATTGCAGAGATTGAATTCTTTGAGATTTGAATCACTTAATTTGATGTCTTATGTCCAGATAGGTTTCAATATAGATGTGGGCATGATCGTTTGTTGTTTAGTGAGAGTTTTGATCTGTGGTCGATAGCCTTTTCAGTAGGCGATAGTGTCTGTTAAGTTCAAGTTGTTTAAGTCGTTAGATATGTGGGTTCCAAGTTATTTTTTCATCTATATACATCCCAAGGTGGCGAACGACATTGGTACGAGGGATAGAATGAAATTGTAACAGACTGGAGGAAGAGTGATGTGGCGGAGAGTGACAAAGATATTTTGAGACCCGGTTTCATTTAATGTTATTTTCCAATTTTTGAGCCGTTCCCCCAACAAAATGAGGTGATTTTGGAGGTTTCTAGATAAGAGGATGAGATACTGTGTCATCTGAATTAGTTAGAAGTACAGTTTCCGGTTGGGTTGGTATATCTGCTGTGTGTATTGAGTATAGGACGGGGCCTAAAATATTGCTTTGTGATAAGGCCGCTTCAACTTTATGATTTATGAATTAGAGAATTTGATGTACTGATCTGTAGACTTAAAAAATAGCTGCAGACAACTAGGATTCCAGGCTTACGTAGTAGGTAAATGATAGGATACCCTTGAGTTTCTAGGGCGATCCCAGGTGCCACACCCGATCAAAGGCATGCTTCACATCAAGGAAGACACTCTGGCAGATCAATTGCTAAAAATCACATTTTTCACTCTCAGAGGATCTTGAAACGTGTGTTTCCAAGTGAACTATTTGGACTGAATCTTATGTCCGGATCTCTCACGATTTTTTTACAAACCGTGTCCCAAGTTTGTTGAATTTACAAACTTGGGACACAATAGATTAACCCAAGACTTAAGTCTTTGTAAATGTTGATCTTCAATCTTGGAATCAACAATAGTCATTTGAGAGTATTGTTTTTTGCTTTGTAAACGGAACCTCAAAACAGCAGCAGCGCTATTCATAGTTTTGACTTGGAAATATGACTTAATTTTTAATTTACTTAAGAATTGAATGATAATTCTCATTGTGGAGTTGAAGCATAATGGCGCAAAATCTCATTTTTGCTGAAAATGTTAATATTTTGTTGGTATGTGAAGATTGAAAATAGCTTTACTTTTTTTTCTCTCTACATAAGAAAAAAGTGCTTACCTCACAAAAGTCTATCTTAATTGGTTGAAACTTATCTAAGAAAGGAGAAATAAAGTAAACTGGAGTTTTATAGATCTAGGATACTGCGGCCCGTAGCTGTTCTAAAGAACCGTTTCACTGGAGAAGATTACATTTAAGAAGTTGAAAGACTAAAAAGTTATAAAGAAAAGTAAAAAAAAAATTAAAAGATAAAATACTGAATGCAATATCATTTAGTTATTAATGAAAAATTAAGTTATGATTAACCTCATTACTTTCCCCACTTCGGCTAGGGGCGCTTTAAAATCTCCATAGTAACTAAATTGCTAAAAGGAATCGTGAAGTTACCTTCCTTTTTCTTCACCGCCCTCATAGTTTCTTATCTGAAGTAAGAAAAGGTTGTACTTCGCTGTTCCAAGTGTTACCAGTACTATAGTTAGAATAAGTCTTTGTAAGTGTTGAGTTGGCGGTCAAAAAAAGAAAAGAAGGTTTAAGCAGACTTTGGAAATTAAGAGCTTTTGTTAAAGAAAATTATCCTTTCTTCCACTTTTATAGAGGTCATTGAACATTAAATTAACTTTAGCTTTTCATTCTAAAAAAGGAAAAAAATGTAGTTCTATAATATTTCGAAAAAAAATTTTGTTTATAAAATGTATTAAATAATATTTGCCTCGTCTTTCTGTGTAGTAATCTAATGTAGAAAGTGCAATTGATTTTATAGTTATTCGATTGTAGTGATTGATTCTGTGATCGAAAATGTTCAATGTAAACACAGATCTGAGCATTAAGTAACAGACAAGAGGGTCAGCCATCAAATCGATCAAATTTAAAGAAATATTTAGATGATTCAAATGAATCAAAGAATCGCGTTTCTTGAAACCGCTTAAGAAGCAAAATCTGGTTTGTATTTGTTCTAAATTTTGAGAAAAATCATAAAACTATTAAGAACTGTTTCTGATCTTCTCTATACATAAATGTAGCAATTTATACATATTCTTATTCCAGAAAATGTTAAATTTCCAATGTCAGAGTTTCGAAAACGTATTTCACTGAGTATAACAATGATTTTAGCGAATGATTTGTGTGAGAACAAATGATTTCGAAAATGAAAAATTGTTGAAAGCTCTAGATATTCCCTTTATGCCCCTCCATGTGATCCGCCTGAAGGTTTCTGTCCAAATCCGTTCTTCGGAAGTGCAACTTTACTGAATGGCTTTTTTCCCGATGCTCAAAAAACGGTCGTAAGGAGCTTTTTAAACTTCGTATGCTATCAACACAATTAGACTATCTATAAAATCGTTTTTTCTAAATCCATTCCAGTGATTTTCTCTGGAATAAAACTGAATTCTGGTAATCTTTGTCGAACCTTACTCTCAAGGGTTTTTGGAAGGATTGATTGAGTCACTGCTTGAAGTTTTACAATGTAGTCGATTTAGGTAGTTTTTTTAACAAAGTGTGTAAACTAAGTTTGCTCTGTGCAAGTCTGTGTTGTCACACTGTCTGAAAAACGCATCCTGAAGATCGGCGAACGCCCGAAACCGGTCGATGACCACAAAATGAAGCAGGCTACCACGGAAAATGTCTCTGATGCTTTCCAGCTCTGCGGAACCAACCACCACAATAAAAATAATTTATACAAGGTTGAATATTAAATTAGTTCTGCAATCGCAAATAATTGGTTTTTAACTTTATGAATATATACAAAAATTTGATAAAGTGCACACAGATACGGAAATGTACTTTAATCAAGTTAAATAATTCCTCTCTATAGTTTGCTGTCTTTGGTTGTTACCTTAATTTGTTTTGTAATACATGTTTGTCTCGCATATTGCCGCTAGTTGGAGTTGAATAATTTTTACTACTTTACATCTCTTGTAAGGAAAGAGTAATGACTGGTTTTGGTTTATAAAGTATAACTTCATTCATACTTTTGATCTGATAGACTGCACGGTTGTGGTAAAAATAAATTTAAATAGTATAACCTTTTCTGATCAAAATTCAGGGAAGGTTATATACACTCTTGGCTTGCTTAAGTAGCATGATTAATTAATACTATTTTGTTAATGGTGAATGTTAACATTTTGAAATATCTTAATAGGGTCAGCGCTTAACTTATATTGTTTTTGTTTATTTAATAAGTGGAGAAGCCCAAGGTGATAAATGACATTACAATTTCATAAAACCTCCTCAACTTTTTGATACTTTCTATTAAGATGGTTAATTTCGTAGAAAACTAGTTTAATAAAAATAGTTGAATTTTCCAGTTTTAACATAAACGTATCTTTAATTTGCAAGCAGTAGAATTTGATGCACCATATACTTTGGTGAAATTATAAACTAGCTTGTCGTGGGACAAGCATGGAATCAAAAATACTGTAGACTTGAATCGTACCATAACTATTCAAGCAAGGTTCCATTACTGTAAGTAGATACAACTCTCCCTTTAGCTACTTGAATATTGTATGGGGAGATGAAGTTGCATTATGCAATCCACGTAAATATCTTCCAATTCTGAGAATATAGAACTCTTTTTATTCTTAGAAAACCAACTGATTTTTATTTCTTTTCTAAAAATAAGTAAGTAATAGATTCATGTTTAACTAGGCCAGATAAATGAAGATAATTATATAAAAAAGTGTAAAATATTCATAACTTTTTACGTGTAAGAGGACTTATTAAGAGGAACTTTTTAAGAGGAAGTACAGTGACCGTGTTAAATTTTCAAATTAGTTTTCAAAATTGTATTTTTCATTGAGTGTTCAAATGCATGTTTTGAAGGTCATGAGTAAGAAAAAAGTGTTTTTAGCGAATGATCTGTATATTTGGCCGTGTGTGTTTTAACAAAATATCTCAAATACGAAAAAGGAAGCTCAAACTTTGAGTTTCTGACACGAAGGTTTCGACCAAAATTCACTGGAAGTGCGACTTTACTGAATTTTTTTTTTCAGTTTTTCGCGATTTTTTAAAACTTCTATACAAATGAATCCCTTTTATTTAGAAAATTCTCGGGAAAATTGATTTTTGGGGTTTCTGGGAAACAGTAACATTAAGCTTGGTTAATAGAAAATGTGATTTTAATTAATTTTCTCGAAAATAGAGATTTTTTCTTTATACTTTGTAAACTAACTATATATCTAAGCAAAATGTTGGTTGGCTGGATCGACCAAAGGTGTCCGAAACGTCGATATAATAAACATTAAAAGTTAAAAAGTTTTTTCTTTGGTCCCAGTCAACCAACATTTTTCTTGGTTTATTAACAACGGCCAAACGTAACTATTGTTAATTTATATTATCTATCTATAAGATTTCTATTATCTAACTATAAGATCTGTTTTTTTATAACTTTCATTTAAAACATTTTTCTGGGTATACTGATTTTAGGGGCTTCTTGTGTTATTGTAGCGTTAGGCTTTCCTCTAATGTACGGTTCAAATAATTTAAATGAGCATTATAAGTGTAAAAATCTTGAGTTTGAAGGAAATTGAAAGTGGAGTCAATAGGAAGTAAATATTTGCAGTAAATCAGCAAGTGTATGAGTATTGCAAACCAGGATTATAATAAGTTGACATTATTATTATATAATTGCGCAAAAATGTTAGAAAGATTCCTTTCCTCCAAAATATGATGTAAGGAAAACAAAGACACTATTGAATCAAAACTAGGGAAGGGAATATCTAAGTGGTTACATACTGGACTCCCACGCGGAGAACCCGGGTTCGAATCCAGCTCTTAGCTTTTTTTCTTTCTAGGAGCCTCTACAGCTCACTGTCCGGTGATGGACAGTGTTGTCTGTTACGAGAGAACACTGTCCGGAGGCCGGCAGTGCACTGAAAAGGCTCCGGGCGCCAATGACCATAGATGTTGACACGCCTTAAATTAAAAAAAAAAATCAAAACCACATAGTTTATATTAAGTTAGACCTGACGGTAGGACCGACAAATAAAATTGAATTAAACATGACATTTAACTCCAAAACGATTAGTGAAAGAAAAAATCAGGTTTGAAATACAAGTTTTCTTACTCCTCTTAGTACAATTATACTTAGCAAATCTTCTTATAATCAAATTTCACATATTTGTCCTAACATAAATACAAGGATGGTAGAGGGATAAGTAACATACCTACTATGACTAAACTTGGTAGGAGTGATTACAACATTATATATTCTGGCCCAGTAGAGCGTACCAAAAACACTGTACCAACTGCATATTATAAAATTTGAAATTTAACTCCCCAAATTCCGCGCAAAATCAATTTTTTTCTGGAAAACGTTACAAATAAAAGTGATATGTTTATTTGCATGCCAAGTTTAAATGAAATTAAATGAGAAAGAAAATATAAAGGTAACGCAAATATTAGTATTATAAATTTTAGAAGTTAGTGGTTGAAATTTAAAAATGAAATTTTGAAATAATTGAAAATGGAGTAGTGGGAATCTCTTGACTGGAACATAGAGCACTCTAGTGGCAGTTACTAAAACCCAGCAAGCAGACGTGTATAGAGGTTATAACGTAGTGAAGTAACCTGTTTGTTTATACGAGTGCTTTATATTTGAAAGTGTAAATTTAAAGTATTTAAACAGAATATTTTAATAAAAATCTTAACTAGAATTTAATAGGCAGTGAGTGTTTTTTAATCAATAAAAATGTCTTATATGTTAAGTCATTTACATAATGGCTGGCAAGTTGATCAAGCCATATTATCTGAAGAAGATCGTGTAGTTGTAATCAGATTTGGACATGATTGGGATCCTACTTGTATGAAAATGGATGAAGTATTATATTCTATAGCGGAAAAAGTAAAAAATTTTGCCGTTATTTATTTAGTGGACATAACAAAAGTGCCAGATTTTACAAAAATGTATGAACTTTACGATCCGTGTACTGTAATGTTTTTCTTTCGTAATAAACATATAATGATTGATTTGGGTACTGGTAATAATAATAAAATTAATTGGGCACTGGAAGATAAACAAGAAATGGTAGATATAATTGAAACAGTTTATAGAGGTGCCAGAAAAGGTAGAGGTTTAGTGGTTTCACCAAAGGATTATTCTACAAAATATAGATACTAAATGTTTTTGAAAATGTGCATATGGCAACAGTTTGTTCAACATGCGAAAAAAAAGGAGGAAACATACTGGATTATGTTCAGTTATTTTAGATGATTTCAGAAGACTAAAACATAACCTGGTACAATCTGTAGTTATGTTTTTTGACAGCAAACTTGAAGAATTGGAGCATGTAAGCCGTTAATATATTATTATTATTATTATTATTATTAACAATCTGAAATCTTAATAACTATTCAATTTCTAATTATTTTTCTAGAAAAACAATGGCCATTTATTCCAATAATTAATAGTGTTCCAGTTTTATGATAGAATTGTAACTTGGAATAGTTTTTTGGAATTGGTACTAGAATTGTAATTTGGAAAAGTTTGTTAAATAAAGGTTCAGTTTTTGTTGCAATTCTTGATTTTTACTTACCTTTTTATACCTAATGAAGAACTAGAGATATAGAGTATATTTTCTTTGGTGGTGCCAAGGCATTGATGAATCAATACTTTACAAAAGGTAGGTTCTTAAGATGTATTGATAAACTTTATGAATACTTTAGAATGAGCATAATTCCAGGTATGAATAAGGTTATGTAGAGGTTATGGAGACATCAATCATTACTTTTTTAAGGACAATGGGCTACAATGTGAAAGAAAGCACGATTCTGCATTTATAATTTCATCAAAGCGGGATAGATAATAAAGAAAATAGACCGATGGAAATTAACTGCTCTATTTTCATTGTCCACCGGTAATCAACAACATAATGCTTAAATATTAAGTGTAAAATAATGTTTTGGTATCTGAGGCTTATGAATACATAATTAGTAAATCTCAGACAAATACTGCAGCTCTTCAGGACTGGTAGGAATGAAGAAGAAACAAATGGAACAGGTTTGCAGTGAAAATAATAATTTAAAGAGTTTTCACACCAATATATTAGCAGTTACGCTTTTAGAAGATAACAATATTTTTTTTTTAAGTTCTAGTTATCCAAAAAACAAAAATAGAAAAAATTCTGGTGTGAAACACTCACGACACTGCAGTTTACAAAATTGTAATTGATACATTTTCTTTAAACTTAACATTTTTACTAAATGTTTGCTTATCTTCAATTTTATTATTGGAGAATCTAAACTTAATAAAAGCTTTTTGAGGAAACCATACAGTCTCGCTCCCCCCAAAAATTCTTTAAATGAATTTTCGGAAAAAAATTCCCCACAAAAGTCTCTGTATTTAATAGTTAGTGCAACAAATTTAATGAAAGTCGTTGGTGTTTTTTATGGATGAAATGGTAGATAAATGAAATAACTTCAGTAAAAACGCATTTCCGATAAACTGTTTTTCTTCATGCTTGGAATTTTCGCAACATTTAATTCTAATTAATATTGTTTAGATGATAGAATAGCGTAATATAGAAATAGCTCTTTAGAGGAAAACATAACTTAGTCATCCCTCTTCCAAGAACCACCTTAAATGAATTTTTCCGGAGAAATGATGCAAATAAAGTTGTATCTGTTTGTTTAGTTGATATAACAAGTTTAAAGAAAACTGTTGTGGCCGATTTCGAGGAAAACTTGAAAACAAAGTTAAAGAAATCCGTCGGTGTTTTTATGGTGTAAAACCAAGAAAAATTGATTGATTTTCTTCAAACTCAGAATATTGGCAAAATATTTTATTTTATTTAATATTGGGGTCTATTGAATAAAAATGAGCTTTTGCTTTTACTTGGCGTTTTATAAGTCTTTACTTATGACCACTTGAATAAAACATCAGAGTTTACTGAACTCAAAGTGTTTGCTTAATGAAATAAATAAACTCTAAATTTTTCCAGTAATTACTTAATTCGCAAGTATTTACTCATAATTTTCTCAGTTAACTCTTATTTTCGATTGAATAAAGATAAGTAATAACTTTGTGATGCAAGTAATTACTTGTATTTTTTAAGGCTACGCAATATGCAGCATTTATGTTTTTTAATTAAAATTTCTGGCTTCAAATCTACCTACGGCTGACTTTATTAATATACGAAAGGTAAAGAATTACTGAGAGAGAAAAAATATAAGTGCGGATAATTATAAAGTTTTGTTGCGTTTTCAAGTGAAAGTGTTGATTACCTTTCTGATCATTTTCTAAGTGCCGTTCAGCTCCTGCAAAGTCAAATCAAGACCAATTCCAACATCAGAAGGCAGACTTCCCTCCACTTCATCAATATATAACCAAGAGGAGGACAGGCTCAACGTCATTTGCGCAAGTGGTCGCGGGTCCATCCATACAACTCACACATTCCTCAACCACCTTCTCAATCCTCAGCAGACATTACCAATGTTCTGACCTCCTTTATCAATGAATTCAAATTTTTAATTACACACCTTATGTCACTCCTCACATCTGTTGCAAACAATCTCCTCCCCCGTCTCAATCCTTAATGCCTGCAACATAGAATTCTCTAGTAATCCTTTTATAGAACGCTAACGGACTTAACAATCACAGACAAGAACTGGACATGCTATTACATGTCAGACGAATAGACATTGCGCTCATTTCTGAACTCCGACCCTGTTATTGCTATCCGTTCGCTGCAATCTCATCTTACACTACTTGAAACCTGGCTTGGAAAGTGGAAAATCAAAGTAAATATATATAAATGCGAGTACATAACATTCACCTTAAAACCTACAACCCTCCCTCCATCCCACCTGCTGACCATGTGCATTATCTTGGGCGCTACCTAGACAAAAGACTTACATGGAATCCTCACACACGACTCAAACACTGCGACCTCAAAAAATCGTTTTCGGCTTTTCCATAGACTTCTCGGTAATCGATCTAAATTATCTCTTTCGAATAAAAGACTATTATACATATCCTTACTAAGACCTCTATGGACATATGGTCTAGAACTGTACGGGACGGCAAAGCGTTCTAACCTGAACCGAATCCAAACCCTTCAATAAAAAATCCTCCGACATATTGCAGGTTATCCCTATTACGTATCCAATCTCACCCTGCACACTGGCCTCAACATTCCCTTCGTCATCCCTTGCCCCTGCCTCATCTATCTACAAGATTTTATTTAAGAATTCAATCTCCCTCTAACCCTCTAGCCTAGGCACTCTCACCTCAAACCCTCCCAGGAGACACACAACGACGCTTAAAGCGTCCATGGCCCCGCGACCTCATAATTACTTAATGCTATTCATCACTGGATGATACCATTCAAGACCATCAAGCTATATTTTCTTTATATAACACATTTACTTATTGTATTTGAATATATAGTTGTAAATTTCAAATAAATAAACATAAAAAGACAAAAAGAAAAAACTTACAGTATAAGCAAATACTTATAAGTAAATACTTATTTGTCGATATTTTTCCAGTATTTACTTTTAAGTAAAAGGTGGCTCTTATTCAATTGAAAACAAGTAATTGCTTATACTTAAAAGTGTACTTTTTATTAAAGTAAACACTTGAAAGTATTTGCTTATTTTTATTCAATAGACCCATTATTTATAAGATTCAATTGTATTCATTTTAATTGTAAACATTTTCCCTCGAAACGTGTATTTCCGGTGAAAACTCGAAAATTTGATACGATTACAATACTTCCTCTTACTAGAAATAAGAGGAAGTGAGAGTGAAGCGAACTTAACATATATCCTTAAAAATTAATGTCCATAGTTGTATGGCAATTGAATTTCTAGATTTATCATGTCATTTAGTATTTCAGCAAGTGAGAATAACTATGAATTCCCAGTCATCAGCAAAAAATTATTCTTTATTTGTTCTTCGTTCAGGGTACCATTAGGGGTATTCTTCCTTAGGAGACTCAGAGAAATAAATTTGAATTTCAATATGTGTACAGTTCATAATGTAAGAGTATCTGATAAACGACACCACTGGTACAGAAAACGTAGAAACAATACAAACTATTTATTCTGTTTAGGTAGTACCACTATATCAGGCACCAAGATTTCGGGCAAAATCTAACAACCGGAAATGTAAATTACTGAATGGTTTTTACGTATTACGGTATTTTCTCAACAACTGCTCCAACGATCTAATTGAAACTTCGTTATACTATTTACACAGATCAATCTTATTTGAAACATATTTCCCGGGAAAATAGAATTTTGTGTGTGTGTGTGTGTGTGTGTGTTGTGAGGGAACAATAGCGTTATCCTTTACTCTAAAGTACCACTTCAGTACAGTGTACGGTTTTATCACTTAGATAATATTAATGTACTTTAGAAAAGTACATAAGAAGTACTTTCAGATTTCCAGAATTCCAGATTTGAAAAAAATTGGATTAACCGGAAGATGTGCGACTTCAGTGAACAGATTTTTGAGTTTTCTTGAAAACGATTACAACGATTTTCTTTTAACTTGGAATGCTTGCTGTATAGATAGAAACGTTTCACTTTTATTAAAAAATTTTTACCGAATAATTGCTTTTAGAGGGGAATTTGAGGGGGGGTCTGTCAGTTTAAATTTACACAGTTTTAACATAGAACGATCCACATAAGACCGTTCAGGTATGCAAGTAAAATCCCCAACACCCATTTTTATGGCCAGTCCAACTAAACATTGTATCGTTGCAATTTTAAAGGAAATTTCTTGATTACTTACTCACTTATTCTCTTCCTCTTCTACCTTGCAGTGTAGAGGATTTGCAAAAGAGCCGCCATCCGTCTATTCTGGCCATTTATTTAGCCTTGCCCACTGTCATGCCAATTTTCCCGAGGCATTCTTAATATTATCTAGCCAGGTGATTCTTCTTGTTCCTCTTGGTCTCTTACCAGTACACCTGACTTCACAGGCTCGTTTAGAATGCCTTGCATGATCCATCCTTATAATATGCCCGAACCATCTTAGTTGGGTGCCTCTGATTCGCTCCACAACCCAGATTACTTCTAACAGATGTGTTCCTTACTCGGTCCCTTCTTTCTTACCTTCCACTTTGCGGAGGTATCGCATTTCCGCCATTTGTATGCGGCTTTTCGTAAGGGCTCAGATTCACATCCATTTGTGAGGGTAAGGAGGTATATTGTTTTAGAAATCCGTAGTTTTGTTTGCTTAGATACCTCTCTTTTATTAATACATTTTTGGTTGATTACTTGGAACAACCTTACAGATGCCGCAGACCTTGCATTTAATTCGTCTTTAATCCTGCCATTTGAGCTAATCCAAACTCCTTAATACTTATAAACCACCAATTGTTCGAGTGGTTTTGTCTTTATCCTTGTAACATATCTCTTTTCCGTTCTGCTTACTACTATGGTTTTACTTTTCTCTAGGCTTATTTGCATATTTCTCTTTTCTAGCCCCTCCATCCAAACGTGACGTTATTTCTTGATTTAGTTATATTAATTAGAGTATGAATGTTTTAGAGATTAGAAAAAGTCGTGTGAGTGTTACACCAGATTTTTTTAATGATTTTCCATAAAAATTATTGCCAACGAAGGCCATTAAATTGCCTTGCTATAAAAGAGCTATTATTGGTTAATAATACCATTTTGTAAATGCCTCAAGACAAATTAAATGTTTTATAAAATATTCATTAAACAAATTTGATTCTTTAATAGGAATTTGAAAATTTATCGTATTTAGAAAATAAATGTTTAGTCATCTAAATTCTTGTTTATTATCATTCATGTTTATTATTATTATTATTATTATTATTATATATTATTATTATTCATGTTTATTATCATTTACTCATGATTTACTGATTTTTGTCACCAAACGATGCTTAATGATTTATAGTAACGGAAGTCCAGCTAAATATTACTTCCTCCAGATTCCTATTTCCCTCCAACACATTTTTAGCCATATTTTATTATTGAAATAGTTATTATTATTGGAATATGCTGCTTGATAGACAGGGTTTGAAGTGGCATATTGACATCCAAGGAATCTTGCTATTAGCACATTCCGCTACGGTGTAAGGCCCGGTCAGCAGCTCACCACGGGTGGTCATCATCCATAATTCATTGCGTACAAATTTATTACTATTGGGAAATTGTTAGAGTCATTTTTTTTTTTTTTTTAAATTCTAGTTTTATCTATAGAGAAGTATTTTTTGGTGTGCAATACTTGTCTTGAATGGAAATTTTGGGTTCACACATTATTTTTTTCATTTTTAATTTTCTCTTGGTGAGAAAACAAGAGGCTGTATGGGAGGGGGAAATATGAATTAAAATTATATATTTATTGCTTATAAGTTTACAAACTTTCTGCAATTGAGTTGGCTAAATGTATAAAAGTTTTACATGAATTAAAAATAGTGATTATAAAATTTAAATGTAAAATAAAAATACATCTCACTAAAGATTTTAAAACCAAAAAATTCCTTCTTCTAATTTAACAGAATATTTATCTTTTAGAAATGTCGGAAATATAGTATACAAACAGAGTAGAGTTAAAATAAGTAGAACAAACAAACAAATTTTTTGAATGAATTATAAAGATAAATACACAAAGAACAACAGTAATAAATATCAATATATACAGGTAATAGTAACCTAACCATCTCAAGAATATTTGGAAATATGAAAATAAATTTATTCAATTCATTATTATTATTATTATTTTTTTTTTTATTTCCCGGCGCATCGACTACAATGGTCATTAGCGCCTCTAGTAATTAAATCTTTCTCGTTCTATGGCCACTCGAGCTGGGATGGCACATGCTAACCTGTGTGACTTCCATACACAACACCTTGCTCAGCAAGGCAGGATGGAGCCATAGGTGTTCGAAGATCTACCCGCACATCCCCTCTTATATCATCGATCTAGTCGTCGAGAGGGAGTGTGGGTTTATTGTTTGTGCCATTCCTTATTTTGTTAACAACTGGGGTAGATTCTAATGTCAGAAAGCTTACTGCTTAATTATAAAACCAAGTACGTATATAATAAATTTAAATTGATATTGTTAATTAATAATTTATTATAATACAATAATAATATCGCGTAGGAGGCTATTTACTGTACATATTCGATGTGCATTACTTTAAACTAATGTTCCTACACTTCCTGAAACGATCAACACTAATTTAACTTAAAGCTATGGGGTTGAAATACTTTTATAAATTTCTTTCAACCCCTGATAAAAGAAAACCTACTCTAAGCATTCATGCTAACATCCTCGCCAATAAATACTTTCAGACTACTAAAAAAAACCATTCACGCTAATAAATACTTTCTTGCCAATAAATACATTCAAACTAATAAAACACATTCACGCTAATAAATACATTTTCGCCTATAAATACATTCATGCTAAGGATTCATTCATACAACGCATTCACACATGGGGAAAGTAGTCGATATTCCTTTCCCCTTTTCAATAAATAAACTAACCTAAGTGGGTGAAGCACTAGATATTCCTTCACCCAAATTCACCTAACCTAAGTACTAACCTAAATTTTGCTATAGACATTTATAGATCTTAAATAAGCAAATAGCCTCCTTATGTAAGGAGAACCCTCTTGAAGAATAGCGCGCTTGTCATGTGGCAGGCCTGCTCTTTCTCTCAGTGTATGCAGAGCCTGACTCCCTTCCAACACGTGCGCCATTGTTAGCCTTTCTCGGCATCGATGGCACCTCGGTCTTCTTTCACCAATAAGGAGGTGCCCATGGGTCACACGTGTATGACCAATCCTAAGCCTCGTCAGAATTACTGATTCATGCCGCGGTAATCCTCGACTATAGCATTTTGTTTTACGGCCATTTTGTTTGGGTGGTGGGTTTTCTCCCACCTTCACAATAGTTCCATGTATGCGGTGTGCATTCACCTTCATGTTTGAGTTTCCCACATATATACACCGCTTCTGTAGCCTTACACCTGGTGGAAGTGTGCCCAAACCTTTGACATTGGAAACACCTCGTGGTGAAGGTATGTACGGGCGCACATTCAGCTTGTGCCAAGGCAGCGTCTGCCATTTGTGGCGTCTTCGGGCGGTCAAATGTGAGGATAAGGGAGGCAGTATCCTCTAAGGATCCTTCCTGCCGCCGCTTAATCCGTCTTACCTCCACCATGCCCTTGTCTGCCAGACCCTCTTTTATGTCTTCCAAACTGCTGTTAAGAAGTTCCGAAAGGGATCACACCTTGGGAGGTATTTAAACGCTTGTGAGGACCAGCTTCTAAATCGGCATCTATATACTTCTGTAAGTTTAAGATGGCTCTTATCTTGGTGCGACTGTCTGCTTCAATACAGATAGAGCCATCATTAAGCTTCCTAATACTCTTGGTTTTGCCCAAAGAATGTTTAATAAATTTGTATAACTTAAAGGAGCATTCGTTCGTGAATGAACCTTCCTTCTTTTTAACAACAAAAAATCTACCCCAGTTGTCTTCATCAAAATCAATAAATTTATTTCCTGTCTCATTATACTTCCGGTGGCCGCCCTTGGCTTTCTTCATCGGCGGGGAAGAAGGGCTATAAGGTTGCCATGTAAACTGCATCCCAGATATTTTTTCCAGAGATTTGTCCATGTCCACGCTAGGTCTTTTGCCAGTAAAATCCGAGGTCGATGAGGGATTTGTGATTGGGGAATAGGAGAGATGGGAATAGAAAAGGATTGAGTTGGATTAGGGTTAAGGATAGGGAGAGGGTTAATTGCAGTAGGAAAAGGATTTGGGTTTAGCAGCTGGTGAGTTGGTGGGCAAGGCCCAGTAATGTCATTATTATTTTCCATAATAATTTTATAAATTCATCGAGGTACGTGGTCCCACCTCCTCGGACGATCAAATGCACCCGGTTACTATCCGGGTAGACCATCGCACCTCGATATAGTCAGGTGCCACGGAAGACAGCGTTCCAATACCAAAGCATCGACCCATTCCTCCGCGGCCCCCCTCCTAACTCTACGAACCTGCCTGAGGCGGAATTCCCTAGCCTTCTTGGAGTCGGGCTATCCCCCAGATAGGGCTCTCAGGTAAAGACATGTGTTGGGATCGGACGCCCGCAGGTCGTCGTCTCCCTCAACGCCCAGGTTCCTCTTTTCCACCCTAGCCCCAAAGCCTCGTGCCGGCAAGCACGAGGGAGAGATATTTATACTCCGAGCTCTCAACGGGGTGCGTGTCCTTGTTCATGCAGTGTGTGTGGTCGTCTGTAAAGTGTCAGTGTTCAGGTGTGAGTGAGTGTGTGTGTGGTGGGGAGCTCAAGTTTACCTGTGGGTGCGCTGTACACAAGTAGTTGCACACATCAACTACCTCTGAGGTCCTATGTGTAGTGTGTACTGTCAAGGGTGTCAGTATGAGTGTATATGTAGTGTTGTTAGGCTGGGAAATCCGCAGGGACGCCTAGATCCCTGAAGAAGTGGCTAGTCCACTTCCCCCTACGGGGCTATTTCTTTATTATTATTATTATCATCATCATCATCATCATCATCATCATATCATCATCATCATCATCATCATCATATCATCATCATCATCATCATCATCACCTTCATACTCATTGTTATATTCCTTAAGTGCTCCACTTTATGATTAATATCTCGTTCGTTTCTTGTTATCATCATTACCACTGCTCATTTCTATCATTTCAATCCATACCCAATGTTTCTTTAATTTTTTCTTTTTTTTGTAATGATTGATATACAAAATTATATAATTTGTTAACTGAAATTCATATTGCGGTGACAAAAGTGGGTCAATTTCCAAATTGTTATGATCAAAAACTGAACTCTTAAAGAATTATAATATGGACATTCTGTTAGGAAATGTTCTAGGGTATCTCTTTTAAGTAACAAACTTGTAAAACAATAATTATCAGGTTTCAATTTAAATTTTTTCCCTTTCGTATAAATAGACGGATATTTACTGTTAATAAGCCTTAATTGGACTAATTATCTTAATTTTTCAATATGTATATAACTTTAAGGAATGTCTCTCTACTGCCGAGGTTGCTAATTAATCTAAAGTGGGCGTTAAATCTGGAATTCAAGACATTATAACATCAATACATAATCAATTATTTCGGAATTTACTTTTTAAATTGTTTGAGTTTTCTTCAAACTTACTGGGTTTTGTTCTTCCCATATATCTAAAGCACCAATTCTACAAAGCATTCAGAAGACTCTCAGAAGAATATAAGAGATTTGATTTTATTAGTGAATTAAAAAGACGTTTTTTAGAGCCTATCAGACTATCAGACATAGCGTGATAATATTTTCATTAGTCTAGAAATAATTACCTAACTTTTATTTACAAAAGAGCTTTATTTACAAAAGCTTTTTTGAATTTTCCTGAGGATGATAATGGCACACCCAAATAATTAAAAGTTTTTACTAATTTTAGAGGTTGATTATTGTAAGTGAATCCATTATTTATTTCAAAATTCCCAGATTTAGTGAAAGGCATTACAACTGTTTTTGAAATATTGACGTGTAGATCATTTTTAACTCAGTAATCATTGAGTAAAGTTAATTTAAACTGCACACCATGCCAGGAATATGCTGTAATAACATTATAAATCTTGCTTACTGTTTATATTAATGCCACTTGCTCCATTTTTTCTAAAGTAATCTACTATATCACAAATATATAAACAGAACAGTAGTGGGCTTAACTTTCACCTTGTAAAACCCCACGTCTCACTTCTATTGGTTTGGAATAAAAATGATTTTTTTCAATAGTGATTTTTGCATTTTCATAGATTTGTTTAATGACACGAATATATTTTGAGCTTATAATCAATATCGAAAAATTTAAGCCATAATTTTTCATGAGGTATTGTGTCGAACGTTTTCTGAAAATCTACAAAAATTACAAAAGTTTTCCTTCTCTTTAGTGTTAGTTATAAATTAATAGCGGAAGACAAAGTAAATATTGCATCCGTACTCCCTCTATCTGCAAGGAACCCTAGTTGCTCATCGGGAATAATATTATTATTTTCCACCCAAACAAAATTATTTTCCACCCAAAAATTTTAACCACACAATTTATAAGAGTAATGCCCCTGTAATTTGATAGATCTTGAGGTTCACCTTTTTTATATAATAATATTAATTTTGTTAAGCCCCAGTTTTTAGGGACAACTTCGCGACTCCATATTTCATTATACAAATTCAGCGGATAGTGTGACCAAGCCGGTGTAAGAAACTTATAACACTCATTAGGAACCCAGGCGCTTTTTTTGGTTTACTGCTGTTAACACTTTGCAGAAGTTCCTCAGTCGAGAACGGATCGTCTAAACCTTCATTGCGAACACCATAGTAATGAATAAAATCATCACAACTAAGGAGATCAACTTGATTTATATCTTTATAAATCTTTTCCCACTCTTCTAAATCTATGGGATTAGAATTACTTCAAAACGGTTTTTGATCATTAGTATTTCTAAACTGGGTTTTAATATACTCGTTGTAATTTTTCTTCGCGGTAACTAAATATTTATTATAACATGCTTTAGCGGAGCGGTATAATTTCAAATCTTCCTCTGAAAATCCGCTTCTTCTGTAATCTCTTAATCTTTTATCCCCTAATTTTTTGGCTTCCTTGCAATCACTGTTAAACCATCTGCTAATATATATATTCTCACAATTAGTTATATTTTTAATGATACCTGCACTTATTGCTGCAGCTTGAAGAGAGCAGGCAAGGTTTTCGCTTAAATCAAATTTAAATTATTAATTATTATTAAAATAAATATTGGGGGAATTATGTAAAATTCCATGAAAAACATTTAAAGCCCTCAGATGGCCTAATTATCGTTTTACTAGCACCCACCGACTCACATGAATGTTTAGTTTTAATGACAATTTCACATAATAAGTGATCGGAAAGATGAGATAAATTTGCATTTATTTTAAAGTCCGCGCATTAGATAATTCACCCACAAGTCAATCACACTACTGCCCTGATGACCCAGAAATGTGTAATGAGCGGGGATGTCACTCGAGGATCTTCCACTACGCAGAATTAAACCCAAATTTGTATGGAGGGGAATATGAAAAATTTTCTCCAAAATTTGGTGATTTTTTTTGGAATTTACGTTTATGAGATCCGGGCCTCCGAGAATGCAAAAGTATGTTGTGTCAAACAATCGTATGACTTATAAAGATAAAAGTTACAAATTTTCTTCAAATTTCCAATTCTCTTATTAGATGTTTACTTGTCTTCAGAGTATATTAGAAGTAATGTAATGAATGTGAAGGAGAATCTTGTAGAAATAATAGAAAAGCAGAGGTTACGTTGGTTTGGGCATGTGGAAAGGATGACGGATGGATGGCTACCAAAGGAAATTTTGGAATGGGAAGTAGAGGGCAGAAGGAAAAAGGGAAGACCTAGGAAAAAATGGATGGACGAAATTCAAGAGGGTTTGGTTGGACTTGGATGAGCGAAGAGCAAGCCTAGGGTAGAACGGAATGGAAGAAGCTCATTGGAGATTTCCCACTCCCACTAAAAGTGGAACAATCCTAAAAAATAATTCAAAATGTTATACCAAAGGAAGAATCTAATCTAAATTTTTGAAGAAAACTTAATCTAACCTCTCACCCCTTAAATGAAGTTTCTCGAGGATAGTAACAAACAAAAGTGCCAAGTCTCTAGATAAAGAGATAAATACTTACTTCCGGCCATACGAGGTTTTTTAAAACTCGGAACTTTTGCAACATATTTAATTCGAATTAATATTATTTTGATGAAAATATCGTATAATAATAAACTAATTAATACTTTAGAGGAAAACAATCCTACCTGAAAGCCGCCTTTAATGAGACTTTCCCAGAGAAATGTTTCAAATAAAAGTTGTAGCGCTCAATATGTATAGTTGATATTACAAAGTAAAAATCGTTGGAGCGATTGTTGATGAAAATTGTAAGTCTATTCAGTAAAGTGGTACTTCCGGTTGAAGAATTTTGGTAGTCAATTTATAGTCGAATCCCATGGAATTTCATGCTTGAACTTGCTATTTTTCGTTTTTGAGCTTTGCTGTTCAGATACACACACACACACACTGACCATTGTCTAAAAACCACTTTTTCAGACTCAGAAGACCTCAAAACGTTATTTCCAGTAAAAACTTGATAGCAAAAAATTTGGCACGATTAAAGTACTTCCTTTAACAAGGTAGTACATAAGTCCTTTATTTACTAGAAAATCCTTAGGAATAATCTATTTGGGAAGTATGTTTGGGATCAGCATAACTCAAGAATACGGAGAATTTCTGGTCCCATCATGGTGAATGGATTATTCAAGGAAGAATGCACAGCTAAAGCAACTCTCGCTATAAGGAGAATGATCTGGTAACAGTGATTAAAATAGGACGACTTCGGTGGTTGGGCCATTCGCATGAACAAAATGGATGGTGCAGAGTGGCACCAGAAAAGCGTACGGAGGACGCCCGACCGGGAAAAGACCATGGGAAGTCCCCGATAAGCAGGCTAAAATATGTTGAGAAGTCGACCTTGAAAATGAATATGAGACAGTGAAGGAGCAATGGCATGTGTTGCAAACTTCTGGGGCATTTGGTTGAGGGAGAGATCCTTTACGATCCTAATAATAATAACTCAAGACTTAATAACTCAGCGAAAAGTAGAAGAAAATTGAAAATTGATATTTCATTCAGGTGCCGCCTTGATAATAAGGTTTTTGTGAAAATAGATGAACCGGCAATACCACTTTATCTAGTTTAAACTGCAGGTTTAAAGATCCACAAATTTACTTTGAAACATATCAAGAGAAAATTTATTTCATTCTTTTATATAGTTTCTCTATATATATTTTAAAAAAGGATAATTAAATTTTTGTAAAAAGTCCAAGTTTGAAGAAAGTAGATCAACCGGAAGAAGTTTATGAAAACAGATGGTGTTTTAGTACCATCCAAGCCAGTGCTTGTATAATTGGTACAAAAAATGGGTCACTATGTTGTTTTCCTCTAAAGTGCTATTTTAGTTTATTATACAATTCTATCTATCATTTATAACAATTGTTTGTTAAAGGAGCTTCAATAAAAAAACCTTCTTCTTTTATTGTTCTTCTTTAATTCTTTTAGCCTTCTTTATTTATTGTTTTATTTTTCATTATAATAAAACTCGATGTTTCGACATCTGATTTACGCCATTTTCAAGAATTTAATTTTTTGCATACCATATACGATACAATTTGTGTTTTATGAAAGCATTCATTATTTTAATATTTTTCTCCTTCTTAAGTTTCACTATTGTTAAGTTTGTATAAAATAATTTCTATTTATAATTTTAATTAGTCCATTTTTTGAGTATAAACTCGTACATTGTATTATATCCGACCAGATTATTAGTTATTGTACAGTATATTTTCAGTATTATGGATATGCAAATTTAAAAGTTAAAAAGCCATATGTTCAGGTATTAATTTTTTATTTTTAATTAGTAGTTACCTATATGTTATTTTTTATCCTCAAAATTGATTAATTAAAATTATAAATAAAAATTATTTTATACAACAATGATGAGATTCATAAGTGAAAAATATTAAAATAATGGTTGCTTTAAAAAAACACAGTTTGTACCATATACATTATACAAAAAATTAAACTCTTGAAAATGGCGTAAATCAGACGCTGAAACGTCGAGTTTTCCTTGTAATAAAAAATAAAACGATAAATAAAAAAAGCTAAAAGAATAGGTTTTTTATTGAAGCTGCTTCAACGAACAATTGTTATACTCTACAACCTACAATCTAATCTATAGATTTGCCTACAACCAAGAAAAACTTTTACTATCATTTATATAATATTAACGAATTAAACGTGATGCCAAAATTCCGATTTTAAGAAAATCGTTCGACCAGAAGTGCGTTTTTACTAAACAGTTTTTTTTTTAGTTTTAGCGATTTTCTCCATAAAATTATCGACGGATTTCATTAGATGTGCTAACTGACTATGAATACAGAGACCTTATCACTTTTGTTAATAGCTTTTTTTTTCCGGGGAAGCTCATTTTAAAGACGTTTTGGGGGAGGAGGAATGGTTCTGCTTTCCTCAAAAAAGCCATTTTATTAAATTCTGGTTTTCCCGTTGATATAAAATTGAAGACAAATATACATTTAGTAAGAATAATACTTTGAAAAGAATTAGTCAATTATAACTATGTAAATTGCAGTAAAAGAAAGTTGGGTGAGTGTTTCACAACCCACAACTTTTTTTTTTTGGTTTTCAGTTTTTGGAAGTTGTAAAAAAAAGAGCTAATTATCAATCATTTATATAATTTAACTAATCTCATGGATAGCAAAGGTCATTCACCTAAACTTGATCACATGGTCGATATGTATATCTCATTTAAATATCCATTAATTAATATATTGTACATCCTGGTAATAGCAGTACTTATTCATCTAAAACCAGGTTATTTATGTATATATACATATGTATATATACATGTTTACAGATTTATTCCATTTGATTAACTAAATGCTATTTGATCATGGAATAGTATAGATTCTTGCTATATAATTGGCACAAACTGTTGATTACCTTCTCCCACTAAGTCTAGCTGATTTTAATTAATTTACGAATTATAAACAGTCGGTAGGTGTAAAGGTCGTTAAACTGACTGAAAGGTGTATTTGTTTAATATTCAAATGAGTTTTCAGTAAAAATAATCAGTTCGCTTGTAGATAGAACATTTTATGCAACTCTAAATGTACAAATAAATAAGAAATTATTTCGCAATTACGCTAATAAACTTTTAGAATTATTATCCGGCAATACAGCGCCCAATTGAAAGAATTTTGCACTTGCCACGCCTTCCAAATGGGGGAGATATGGAGAGCGATGGTTTTTTTCTCTGTTAAGCACTGTGATTGGCAACTGTTCGATTGGCACTGTCTCAATAGGCTTTATATGTTTCCTGAGTGCCTCATCAACAGCCATAATTGTAACTGTTAAAGCTAATGTTTTTGGTTAAACAGGTCTACCGCTTTTGCAAAGGTTCCGTAATTAATTTCCTTCACTTGACCAATGGTATTCCACCACCAGACTTTTGATTAGGCTGCGAAAACTCAAACCTTTAAGGCCTGATTTCATAACTATCTCCGGATATATGAGAAAAGCTCTGACCGCTGATTGTTCACAGCACCCAGGAGAAAAATGAGCTAGCAATTGCCAGATATCTCAGAGTGAGTTTTTTTAATACAATTAAAGGTCTGAGCTAGGAGGACGCACTATCTGGTCTTCTCTTCAAATTAATTCTTAATACACGAGGCAAATAAGATGTTGAAATTTTTGGAAGGAATTTAAAATATGAAAGAAGCGTTCCTTAGTCTAGTCAAGGGCTTCTGGTAAACGAAAATAAAACCAAGTATTTACATGTTGGAAGAGCTGCCGGTCCTGCCGGTATAATATGGAACCGGTAGACACTTTCATCTACCTGGAAACTCTAATAACCAGGGCCCAGAGGCACATTAGGACATTAAAGACGGGGAATGCAGGCGAATGGGTATTATTTTGATTGAACCGACAGCTAAGAGTAGGCTGGTCTCTAGAAATGCTACAACGATTCTGTATAAAACACTAATTAGACCCAGGAGAAACCTACGGTTGAGAAGCTTGGGCTGTCTGAAGGGTAGATGATGCTGCAAAAGTTTGGAAGAAGAATTCTTCGACGTAAACATGGTCCAATAAAAGTGGTATGCCCTGGAGAAGGAAAACAAAGCATGAATTGATTGCTTAAATAGTAAGGCATGGCTAATTGCGATAGGCGGGACAAGTTGCTAGAATGTCAGAGGCTGACATCACCAAAATTGCTGTTGGAAGGGAAATTATTTCGATCTAGAAGAGTAAGGAAGTCCAAATTACGATAGATACTTGGTATATAGGAAGATGCCTGAAACCTGTAGGATATTAGAAATTGAAAGGTTGCTGTACAAAATAGAGAAGACTGACGGAAGCGTATCGAGGTGGCCAAGGCTCAGTAATGGGGTATTTCACCTACAAACAAATACACTAGCTTAGAATTCACATGTTAGACATTGTTGGGCTTAATTACTGCCTGACTATCGGAATCATCCTCTTATAGTGGGGATTCCATTTTAGAATCTCCTTACCACAACATGTAATAGCCATGAGCTACGCTTGAAAGCCTTTAGCGTACTTATCTAATGTTAGTTTTATGCTTTTGGCCATACTTCTTCCGACTCCGACTTCTTCGGCTCCGACTTCTTCCACACTTTAAGAGCCGTCGTTATATCATATAGAATCCTTAGAGACAAGCGGACTACCCACTTCATCTTTCCAGCTACCGTTAACAAATACCTTCTTGTATGCCTCCGACTAGAACTAACTTTATGTGCAGTGGTGTTCTCTCCATTCCGCATGCGCACAACGGTTCATCTTTTTTTAACAAATCAGGTCTATATCATTTGACATAAATAGTAATGTGATTCCAAGCATTCCGCGTTTTTCTACAAATCTCTTATTATGGCCTTCCCGCTTTAATTTCCATTTTTTTAACATTATGTGTTGGATTACTGTCTCGGGTAAAACTACTATTCTTCACCTATTGTTCTGATGCATAAATCGTGCAATAAAGGAAAGAAACACAAGAAAAAACTGTTGGAAAAGCGTATAATAGCCTCTAGACGTCTAGAGGTCATGAGCCCCCCCCCCCATGACTTTTGTTAAATCCCAAATGTGAAGTAAGGACAGACAGTTCTTATTCACTGTCTAGACCGAACAGTAATAGTAAACTACAACTTTTGTTAGTATGTGAATAAAGAAAAAATTCCTGGGCAATCTTTTCTGCTGATTTACAGCAGCCTACCGGATATAGATGTATTGCCTTGTGTTATGTGTTTAAGTTTTGGGAATAGAGTCCTTACTGCCCTCACTCTTCTCTCGCTAGCTTGATAAAACCGGAAGTGCGAGCAAGCAAACTTCCTGCATGATTTTTCCACACACGAAGCCCTCCCTATCCAACTTTAGTTCCGTTACCCTTGGTAACCACTTTCTAAACTTCCCTTCTCAGCCTGCTTTCTTTTTTTTATTGATTTAATTTTTCCTTCTTTCATTTAGAAAATCTATACATTTATAATTATTACTTTCTCTTATCGCTCGCTATAAGAGGTAGTATTGCGATCTGTCAGATTTTCGATCTAGAGTTTTCACCAGAAATACACGTTTTAAGATCCCCCGGGTATGGAAACGTGGTTTTAGAAAAAGGTCTGTATTGTGCGTGCGTGTGAACAGCATAGCTCGAAAACAAAAAATCTTAGAAGTTCAAACTTGATATTCCGTCTAGGTATATCACCATGGATCTGATTGGAAGTTATCTGACAAAATTCCTCAACCGGAAAGTGTTCTTTTTTCAGAAAATCGCGAAAAACTTAACAAAAAATATTCAGGAACTTTGAAAACCTTAGTGTCTCATGGGATGGTCCTAACTAAACATATTAAGCTCCAGGTTCGTGTGATTTTTCTTTTTTATTTCTCTTACCCTAGTGAGAGGAAGTGTTGCGATAGTGCCAGATTTTAGAAATTGAGTTTTCACCGGAAATACTTGATTTGAGGTCCCCTGAATACGAAAAACATGTTTTTAGCGAATGGTCTGTGATTGTTTGTTTATTTGTGTGTGTGCGTGTAGGTGTTTAGAAGCATGAGAGTGTTTTATATGAGTCAGTTTTTTTGTACGTTCATGCTTGATTTCCGTACCAGCAGATTTCGTACTTGTCCATAACATCTGCTTAATTTTTGTTTTTAAGTCTCGAATGAGGATTCAATGCTACTCTACTATCTAAATACAGTTCTAGGTAGCGTACCTGCGTCGAAGTCGGTATTTCTTTATTGTTGAAATTTACCGTAGGACAAGTTTGTGAAAAGTTTGGACAAAGTGAAAGTAATCTCCGGTATTTTATCCGTCGTAGCATACATATTAGTTTTGTTCCTGACCGGTTTCGGATTTTCATCCATCGTCAGAGCAAATTCACCAAGTTCGTGTAGACAGTTCACTTCAACGAAATGTTTCTGTAGACTCACTACAATGAGACTACAAGATTGAGATTTACAGTGAGACGGTAGGCAACGACTACAGTGAGTCTTCAGAAACATTTCGTTGAAGTGAACTCTCTCCACAGAACTTGGTGAATTTGCTCTGACGATGAATGAAAATCCGAAACCGGTCAGGAACAGAACTGATATGCATGCTACGACGGACAAAATACCGGATGTTATCCAGCATTGCGGGCTCACCCACATTTTCAACATGAAAGTAATCTGCTGGCATTTGTTTTCGTTCACGCTTATTTTCTATTTTTTTTTTTTTGCACCACAAGGACATTTTTTTTTTGCAGCTCAAGGAAGTTTGTGCAGTATTGGGTTTGCAGATATCATCTGCATTGGTTGTGATCAGGGTTTCTGGTTAGGTGGAAATATTAACAATGAATACTGCGTATAACTGGGCCAAGGATGCTACCTTGTGTTAGGCCGGCGTGGATGGGTTTGATGTCAGAGAAATCAACGCCGTAAGCAACTCTGAAGTAGCGATCCTTCAGGTAGGGCGACTGAAGGATTTGGCAATGTGGAAAAATAAAATAAATTTTCTCCTTAAAAAGCTTTCAGATAAAAAGTGAGTTTAAAGATTGTTACTAAATAGAAAAAAAAATGTTGGGTCCGATTTTTAGAAAATTACGAAAAACTGAAAGAAAAATTAGTAAAATATTATTTTCGGCTTACAGATTTCTAATTAACAACCTGTTATGTGTCCTGGGAAAGAAAAATTGATTACAGTTAATTGTTACTAATTAACCTATATTTAAAAATGACCCCTCACCGCCGGGCTGGATAGGAATTTATTTATTCATTGCAATTATCGAGAAAATTACCCGTTCTGCTTTCCGTTTGTTAAAACAATTGTACGAGTATTAAATATTCAGTATTAAATACCCGTAGTATTAAATATTCAGTTAAATGACATCATTTGTAATTTATTTAAATGTTGTAATTTAACGCTCAATATTATATAGGTGGGGGAACTTCATCATAATAAAATGTATACTACACCAAGTGGGATTTCTGGACATCTTATGTAGCCGAAAAAGAGTCAATTTTAAGGAAAAAGAGTTTTTTTTAACAAAAGTGTTACGTCTCTTACTTATCCGTAGCTAGTATACCAATTTCTAAGAAACATGAAAGTGACTTTATCGAGGAAATTGTGATAAAATGAAAAAAAAATATGGTGTGAAACACTCACACGACTTTCTCTTACCTCTTTTAATACAATTCTATATAAATTGAAAATTATCTTCAAACTTCATGTTTTACACATTTGTTCTAACATAAATACGGCGTAGTAGTGGGGACAAGGCAAAACCCTGGTACATTGTAGAAATGATTGCATTATAGTCCAGAAGAGAGCGCCAATACCATTGAACTGGGCTCATGTAACATTTGAAATTTAACGTCACAAATACCGCTGAACTCCCTAAAGTCAATTTTTTCGGAAAAAGATTAAAAATGAAAGTGATTGGTTTATATTTGTACAAAATTAGCATATCACTTTTAAAAGGATTAGTTATACTAGTTTGTTCGAGAAAATACCAAAAAAAAAAACTCCAAAATATAATCCTGAAAAACTCGGATATTCCATTTAACTAAAATATATAACTTTTTATATTTCATTTAACATATTTATACTTATTTTTCTAAACGATCCTCTTAGGACTTTTTATGTTTGTCGACTAGATAGAAACTTTCACCCTCACTAAATCGTAGATATCGATCCCATCGGATATCTATGGCTAAACGGGAAATCATACTCGTTGAATATATTGAATACATATGGGTAGGTAAATATTTAAAGGGGGAGCCGACAATTCGAAAAATTTGGGAAAATTATTTACTTATGTAATAATAGCGTTTTAACAGAAAAAAAAATGTTACTATTCAAAATCTAAATTTTATGCGATTGTGTCAAATTTTCTCGAAATTAAATTTTCCCCGGTATTACAAGTTCATAAGTCCCTTAAGTATGAAGAGAAAGTTTTATCCGCGCAAAAATACTCGTTGTAAGTGACTAAACTAACGATGAAACTTGTGAAATTATTGTAGAATTTGTAGAGTACAGAGTTATACTAAACCATCATTACTTATATGTCTTGCGTTTTATCTGTCTAGTTTTCGCAGTTTAAACAAAATCAGGTGGTATCATACCACTCATTGAACATGTAGTAGTGATAGAGCATACAAATTTTCCGATTCTAAGATAGCCCCTGAAGAAGACAAACAATGTTTGTCGAAACGTCGGGATATTAATAAAAAAACACTTAAAATTTTTTTGGTGTTTTCTTATGATACTCCCTGGCCGATCAGCCAACTAAGAGATACATCTGATCATTTCTAACGGCCAACAATTGCTACAATTTGTTAAACAAAATAATACAATGTGCATGGGTCTGCAATGCTGGAGAACATCTGGAATTTTACCCGCCGCAGCCTTGTTATTCCTAATCGGACTCGGATTTTCATCCATGATCAGAGCAAATTTATTTTAGTTCGTATAGAGTTTACATCCACATATTGTTTCTGTTACACACCACACTTGTTGGCTTAACTTTTCATAATTTTTTCTAAAATGACTCCATCGATTTTCTTTTAATTTCGTATTTCACAACAGACATGTAGAACTAAGATTTTTAATTCAAACTATTTTTCCGGAAAAATTCATTTAAGAGGGATTTTGGGTGACAGGTTGGCTAAAATTTTCTTCTAAAGTGGCATTTTGGTTTATATACTAATTGCAAATATGCGATCGTATGTGATGCAAAAAATCCAAGTTTGAAGAAAATCCGTTCACCGGAAGTGAACAAGTTTATGCTATTCTTTGCTGAGTTTCTGATGAGTGGGTATGTAAATCTAATTTGAAAGGGGGGTTTGTAGATTGCTGTAGGGGATTATTGCACTGCGACCTAAAAGATCTATTGTGCCTCCCGGAGCCTTCTCCAATGCACAGCCGGCCTCCAAGCAGGTTCTCTAGCTACAGATAACAATGCTCATCACCGGACAACGTGAATTGTACAGGCTCTTAGGAAGAAAAAATCTAAGGGTAGCATACTGGATTCGAACCCGGGATCTCCTCGTTGCTAGTCTAGCGCGCTACCACTGAGCTAATCCCTTCCTTCTCCCTTGGCTTTCGCCAATTAACTAGGGACGGAGACCCTCGTTTGTGTTATGATGTCCAATGTGTTTGTCCTTGCCTGTAAAGTGTAGAGTGTATGTGGTTTAAGTGTATTGTGTACTGTTCTGATGAAGTGCATGGAGTACTGAGCTGTAGTAACGCGTAGGGTCCCTGCTTCCCAAGTAACTGCATGCAACAGATACCCCTTGCGGGCAAAAGGAGGCTTTATATCTGCTCGGATAGTCAGGCTGCATTGAAGACACAGAGTTCTTGTATCTTCACCTCTAAATCAGTATTGGGATGCTCCCCAACACTAGAACAGCTATACTTTTCCAAGGATCTGATGTTCTGGTCTGGATCATATGGAAATCATGAGCTACCCTCTTCCAAGGTCCTATTGTTCTGGTCATATTGGAATCATTGGAATTGTGGTTAGCCAAATTAGACACCTCTATCCATCTCATTGGTCCCGAGCCTGCTGTTGGGGTGTTACTTAGGCACATGTTTGTTAAGTTGAAAGGGTGCCAAGTAGGGACGGCTTTACAGCATTCATCCATAGCTCAATGGATTGTCGGCTTTTCTTTCAAGTTGCTTGTCTTTCACGGACTTCTCTCAGGCATTGATCAGATTCTCTAAAGTTGTTCTCTAAATTGTTATCTTAATGGTCTCCAAATTTTACGACTAATTTGGAAATTCCAAGACGTGTTGGAATACAAAACATTTTAGATTCCGTTGAAATATGGAAATTAAAGTGGCACGGCACATGTGATGTGGATGAATGATGGTTAATTTCATTTGTTGTGAAAGAAGAAGGAAAAGAAAGCCTACGGAAAGTTGGATAGAGGATTTCACTGAAGGAATGGGTGAACAAGGAATCTTGCATTTTGAGCATTGTACTCGTAAATATGATTCCAGGGAAATTGTCTTTAACCCATCCCCCAAAACTGACGGAACTGTATTTCCTAATCATCTTATCTCTAGGATAGTTTTAGAAGGGGAGCCAACTGAATCCCTATTTCCTGTTGGAAATGCACAAGTTTTCTTTACTCCTAGCTTTTCTGAGGAGTAAGATCTTTTGAGAGATGTAAGATTGAGAATAATTTCCATCCTTCAGTGGGACGGGTCTTGAAGGGCGGAGCCTTACTTGTTTCGTACATTGGATTATCTGTTAGAATATTAACTGTTCTGTAAATTATTAATAAGTGAAAAAATAAACAGACAGAATATACCATAACTTTTGCTGTACTATTCAGAATATTAATTATAATGTTAACATGATTCAGAGATGTGGCAGCCAACAAAAGCACTTATTTATGTGGCATTTATCTACTGAAACTTTTCTGAGGTTAATGTCAGAATTGTCTAGTCCGAACTTTTGTCAGTAAAGTATTCAGTTTAGTTTGTAAATAAATCATAAACTTATGTAAAAAAGATAGAATAGTAAAACATAATTATCATTATTTTCTCATATTATACACAAGTTCTCCATTCCAAAGTTCAAAAGTTCATGGTTAGTTTTAAGTTCAATTATTATCAAAAAGGAAGAAGACTTGACAAAATCGATTAAAATCTATTCACCATGAATGGAATAGAAAAAAACATGCCTCAAATAATATGTTATAAAATAAATAGCACGTCAATTTATGTTTCAGTGTCATCAAATAAACATTGGCTTAGAAGTGAATACAAATATTAAAACAGTATACAATAAACAAATCGATTATATAAATCAGTCACAGTTAAAATAGGGGTTATGTTCTATTTATGTTCAAAATATTCATCTCTGACATATAAACATTTCAATCGATTAGAAATTTTTGTTTTCAACTATTTTGAAATTCTTTTTAGCTTTCCTTATTGCGATCGCATAAAATTTTTGAAACAGTTATACCCTGTCTCCAGAACTCTAGAAAATCAATTTCCCAGGGGAAAATGTTTCAAATAAAAGTGATAGCTATTTATGTAAGTTTACGAAATAATTTATGTGATAGTTGACGAAGTTTAATGAAAATCGTTGAAGCCGTTTTCGACAAAACCGCAAAAAAAAAAACAAGTTTGAGTTTCCTACGATTTTTCGTTTTTGAGATATTTTGTTCAAACACATACACACATTTACAGAAAAAACATCATTCGCTAAAAACAATATTTTCGTATCCTGGGGGAGCCTACAAAACATGAATGCATTTCCGGTGAAAACTGAATTTCGAAAATTTGACATGATTGATTGCAGTACTTCCTCTCACTAAGGAATCAGAAAAAGTAAAGACCACAAAAAACTCAAAATTGATATGCTGTTTAAGTACGACATCTATATGGGACACAAAGTTTTCGGACAAAATTCACCAGTCAAATGGGTGATTTTGCTGAGTGGTTTTGCTCACTATTTTTCGCGATTTTCTTGAAAACAGTTCCAACAATTTTCTTTAAACATTCTGTACCTCATACACCTACCTCATACACTACCTCATACATTAAGGCCTATTACTACAGAATGCCAATTGAATACAATGTACAGTCCTACCAACTATACAATATTATTATTGTTATTATTTTTAACTTTTTTTGTTATTTATACTACGAAATGTAAATATGTTGAAATCTTGAAATTAAATAATAAGAGAGTAGGTTGGAGAAGTGCATCTCACTAAATCCACTACGCTACTCCCACTGTATTCATTCTAGGAAAATTTCCTTTTAGACGTCTTCCTGGGTATAATGTTTCAGCAAAGTTATATAATATTGAAGGTACATTAAATGCATTGCTAGAGTTTCATGTTTGAAGAATATCAGTTAACCGGAAGTGATTGCAAACTTCTAATGGGTTTGTAATTTAAATTAACTGGAGAGCGCTGTTGGCATGTAAGAGAATTAAAAGTTATGTTATGGCATTTTTTGGAGCAGTGACTTCTCAAATTGTTATTAATTTTGTATTTTTTAATAGATTGGAGAAACTATTATTGTAAGATTTTTGAATTTAAATTCACCGGAAATAAAATGGAAAGTCTCTTAGCGCGATATTTTTGAGTGTTTGTTGTGTGTGTGTGTGTGTGTTTTAGGCCAGTCTTATTAAAAAAATGGAAAATCGTAGAAAGTTCAAACGTAAGAGTTCGTTTAGATGCTAACCTGGGGAACAGACACTTTATTTATCATTTCTAGTATTTTGTTTTCAGTACTTATACAATATTAGTAATTAAATGTGTTGTCAAAATCCCGAAATTTAGGAAAATCAGTGATCAAAAGTGCTTTTTTACTGAGTTTTCCATATAATATATATATTTATAATAGGGGGCTTCGTCTCCCTAGTCACCAGGGAAGCTTTCGCTGCGCGGCAATGTGTGTGAAAACACTTTCCTCAAGTGATCAATATTAATTTTTCTTCTCGTAATCATTTAAATAATTTATAAGATAAATAATTTAGACATGTTTACAAACTGTTACTCTTATCAATAGCAGGAAACATCCTCCACCCAGGGGTTTCAAAAGAAAGTCACCACTTTCAAGATAATATATAAAAAAGGCGAAATATTTATGCGTTCTGATGAGAGACCAGAGTTTATAAGCTTAAGAAAAAGAATTTTATGAAAATAAAATTAATCAAATCGCCAACACACATAATTTTAAATAATTTTGGTCTGAAGTTCGTGAAACATATTCTAGAATAGCGGACAAGCCTCAGGTTCCCTTGTCACTCTGGTTTGAGTATCTTAGTAACTTTTATAAACCTTCCCTATTTTTGACTGATTTTCAAAATGTAACTTTTAACGCCGGACTGGAAAACCCAATTACATTAGCAGAGTTTCAATTAGTATTATCAAAATGTAAAAAAAACAAAACTCCAGGAAGGGACTCTATACCGTATGAATACTTCTGTAATTTACCACCCTCTTGGGATCATTATATTGTCAATATGTTTAACCAAATTTTGTCAAATAAAATACACCTCCAGATTGGTCTTTCATTAATCTGAAAATGCTGCATAAAAGAAGGGATTACTTAGACCCCGCTAATTATCGAGGCATAGCTCTCTTGAATACCCTCTAAGTTTTTTACATCAATTTTACTAAATAGACTAGCTAAGTGGGCTGATGACAAACTAATAATCCCTGAAGAACGAAATGGGTTTAGGAGCAACAGTGGTTATCAGGACAATATATTTACACTTTCTGCCATAATAAACATAAAATTAATGCACAATGTTCCACTATTTGGTATTTTTATAGATTTCAATCGGGCCTTCGATGCCATAAACCACTCGCTGTTATACTCAAAATTGCTGAGACTGGGTGTGGGTTCCAAATACTAATATAATCAAAAATTTGTACGATAAAGATAAACTTAGGATCACCACGAATAGTGGTAATACTGACGATGTAAAGATAACTTCTGGAGTACTCCAAAGGGAGCCATTGTCACCCTTCCTTTTCAATTTATATTTATCCGATATTGGTGAATTTTTTAAAGCTAAATTTTGTTAAGCTTCCACAGTAAGACTTGATGATGAAAATAGTATCTTGTTACTCTGCTATTCTGGTCATTTTTGCAAATTCTATAATAGATGTTAAAGAAAAGCTCGCTCTGCTTGAAGAATACTGCTCTATTAATCTAATTTCCGCTAACTCTACTACATCTAAAGGTATGTATTTTCTAAGAATTTACGCCCAAGGAAATATATCTCTCTTAAACTGAATAATGAAACCATAGAAATGGTAAGTAACATTAAATATTTAGGTGTACCTTTCACTTCAAATGGTAAGAATTTTTAGGCCTCAAAATTTTTTATATCCAAGGGAAAATTGGCGTCGGAACGGTAAGAAACATTCTTAGTAAACTTCGAGCTAATTGCCATAAGCCCAGATTAAAATTACTGAATTTATTGGTAAAGTCTACACTTTTATTTTCCTCTGAAATGTGGGCATACAGGTACGCTATTGATTTGAAATCCGTTTAGTTACAGTTTCTAAAATTTGTATATAATCTACCCAAAAATTGCCCCAACTCGTTTGTACGCGTAGAGTGTGGAATATGTCCTTTAAAAGTAAATATAATTAAGGCCATGCTCAAGTTATTGCTAAAAATTTTAGAAATGCCTGCACACAGACTACCATTTATTGCGTTCAACATACTTCTTAAAATTGATAACAACTCCAAGAATAGTAACGTTATTTATAATTGGATTTCTCAACTAAAATATGAACTTCTCGCTATAGGAGCTTTCGATATGTTATTATTTAGAGACCCATCATATTTGAGAAAGGATTTTAAAAATATAATCGCCAAATTAACTAACAATTATCTAAGCAGGGATATAGAATCAGTTTTGAATCTAAATATAATTGTGTATATAGAAATTTGGGCAGTTTGGATATGGGTGAAGACTATTTAAATTTTAATTGCAGTATTAAAAAAATCAGAATAATGGTCCAATTACGAGTACGTCTGGCCAACTTATCCAAATCCTGTTTATACTATAACAATAATAGATACGTATTTGACGTTAATAATATTTGCTCTGTATGTAAGTCAATGAAGCCTGATTCCTTGTTATATTTTATGTTTGAATGTCTTACTATCTTGAGCCAATTAGAATTATTAACTTGTCTATTAATGGAGTGATCATTTATGAACACTATGAATACTTATTGTCGCTTCTATCTCCCCAAAGTATTGATTTAATTTATAATTTCATAATATAGACTGTAGATGTAGAAGTTTTGTTCTTAATGAGTGGTAATTAGTTTATTGGTTTGTAGTTTTGTATTTACACCTATTGTGATTATATTTTGGAGTTATCTTTTCTTTCTATGTGAATATAAATAATTTTTACCTTTTGTAATAATATATAATATAATGTATATGAAATTAATAAGTAATATATATATATGTGTATATATATATGTGTGTGTGCGTGTGTGTGTATAAAAGGAAAAATTCATCCATAAACTGAAAGTTGCCAACTGTTTAAGTTAAAGTAGGGTAACGAGATATCATTTGTTTATATTGATAAAGTAAGATGCTATTTTGTTTTTGCTTTTATTTTACTTAAATCTTATTATTTATCTCATTTTAATGTATTAGGTCATCTCTTTGTTTAAAATCTTTTGTACTATAAAACAGTAATAATAAAATAAAATATAAAAAAAAATTAACAGAACTACACCTTCCTTCTGATTTATAAGTAAACAGAAAATCAAGTTTCAGAGCTTCATGCGTTTTATTTTATGCTGTTCAACTCAAACACATAGACTCACAAGTACATATTTTATCTTCTGGGATTTTGTCCGTCGTAGCATGCATATTCCTGATATTTCTGACCGTTTTCGGATTATCTTCTTCGTCAGAGTAAGGCTATCAAATTCATGTTGAGAGTTGTCTTCAATTTAATGTTTCTGTGACGCATTACACTTGTGGATTCTTATAATTTACGGCAATATTTAATTCTTATTAAAATTATACAAATGTTGGAATTAATATAAACTAAATTGGCACTTGAAGGGAGGGATGTCTAATTGTTATCCCTACTCAGAAGTGTAATCGCTTTACTCTGATGATGGATAAAAATTCGAAACCGGTCAGGGATATCATAAATATGAATACTACGACGGATAAAATCCCAGATATTATCCAAAATTGGACACCCATCCCCACATCTTCAACTTATATTTGTATACATTATTTATTTATTTGCTATACAGCTACATTACTTTAAGCAAAGGAGATGGCAAAACAGTTTAGTATACAAATGATTCTTAGAAAAAGTAATAATAATAAAAAAGATTCATAAAAAATAAGTTATGAACAGAACTTAAAAGTAATTCTTATAGATGATAAGAAAGTTACAAAAGTATTTTTAACTTAGCAAAAGTAATTTTTAATAATTCACTAGAAATTAATAAGTTTACAAAAAAAGAAACAATATTTGTGCAAGGGAATAATAATATAGTTGCTTACAAACAGACAACCATAGTTTTAGAAACATAATAATCTTAATCCGTTTTGAATAATTTATAAAAAATAATTTAATTCCTTCTTTTTTCATAAAAAAAATAAATAAACTTTCTGGCTAAATAATAAAAATAAACTGCAAATACAAATAAAGTTGAACTATCATTCTCCTAGCACAAAACTTCTAATCTTAACGGCTTGTTTACAGAAATTACATTTGGAGCTAAGTTGTTCTTTAGTGTTTATTGTAAACAATTGTTCATATTTATGCGAGTTTGAGACAAGACCAAAAGGTAAATATTTTGATAGAACAAAAGATCTAATTGGCAACAAGGTTTTACCTTCAAAAAGGAAATGAAGTATTGAATCACAACTTAGGGTTTTACAGATTAAACATATATTCTGATTGTCAAAAATGTCTGATTCGCCATTAATATACAATTTCGCCACCTTTACTCTACATAAACGTATTTGAGATACAACTATTAACTTTGCTATAGTACAGCCCAAATTTAGATGAAATTCAGTGTTTCCAAAACTAGAGACCAGCCTATATAGTTCGTTATATTTGGAATTTATTGCATTCTCTACGTCACCTGATAGATATTTATTTATAAGTTTACTTATTACAACATTTTTTTCAGCTTTCAGAGTATTAGAGTTTTCAGTTAACAAAATATCTAAGCAATCAATAGATGACATTACTTCCCTTATAAACTACAGCCAATCATTGGGTTTTCTTCCCTTAACTGCCTTCCGTTTGGACGGAATATTATAGCATAATCGAGGAAGGCGTGATGAATTCATTTCTAATATTTTGATTAACAGATTATACATAGATTTGAACACTATTATTTTAAGAGGGGCGGCTCCAGGTTCTAAGCAGACGATTGAGTTGGGAGTACTTTGGGCAAGTAATATAAGCTCTTTAAAGATTGAAGTTGCACTGTTTCCAACATGTCTGCATAGTTGTAAGCCCAGACTTCTGCGCAGTACAACATTATTGGTTTAAGAATAGTGTTTAGTAGTTTTTTCCTAATTTCATGATTCGTAGCTGCCGAGTTCCCCAAAATTGATCTGACTTTACTGAAAGCCAGCTTTCCGGCGGATAAAAAATGCTTTGCAGTCTGAAAGAATTTACTAGTCGAAGTGAATAGGACGCCTAATACTGAAACGAATTTACGAAATCAATTAATGTACCTTCATAAAACACATCACAGAATTTCTTTTGTCTGGTATTTTTAGAAAAGTACATAAGTTTTGTTTTACATAACTTAGATAATTCAGTATTCACACTTAAATAATTCTTGCTACAGTATTGTGCCAAAATAGATAATTTTTCGTACGTCAACTATAGAATTTGCAAATATAACTATATCGTCCGCATAAGCCATTAAGATAATGTTAGTATTCTTACCCAAACTGACACCATTATCTTGGCAGCCCCTTCCTAGCCGAAATCCAGATTGGAGCTCAGGTAGTAATTGCAAGTTTTCTGCCCACGTAACCATTCTATAGGAAAGGATAGAGGTAAAAAAATTAGGGAGACTGTTCACTAACGCGATTCCCCGATAATTAGCTGGATCAGTAAGAGTGCCTTTTTTATGAATCATTTTCATATCAATAACTGACCAGGACTTGGGAACCACTTCTTTCTCTAAAATAATATTAAATAAGTTTAAAATATAATGCTCCCACGCCGGAGGTAGGTTAGAATAAAATTCAATGGTATTAGAGCCCTTCCGGGGCTTTTATCAGTCTTACATTTGGACAGCGTAGTCTGAAGCTCGCTAAGGTCTATATTCCTTTCATAGTTAGTAAATTCAAAGCATTTGGGGTAAGCTACTGGCGACTTGCAAACAGAGGCATAAAAAGTGCCAAAATATTCTGTCCAAACATCTGCAGTAATGCTTAAGCTCTCTTGTTTTCTAAAAATTGACTCTCTAACAGCGCTCCAAAATTCTCTAATTTTCCGACATTTGATATCTTTGCAATTTTTTGTAATATTTTAGCTTTCTTCTTATCTCTAATTAATTTACAATAACTTTTCCGTAAGGTTAAGTAATTAGAAAGGTCACTAATATCATTATGTTTCTTGCAGTAACGTAGAGCCCTAGCTAAATTTCGTTTTGCTGCTAAACACTCAGCATGAAACCAATCATTTCCCTTATATGTTTTTTATCTACTTTAACTTTCCGCGAGTCAACCATTTTTAAAACATTAGCCGTTGCAGATATTCCATTATTAATATTTTCATAAAGTTTTCAGAGTTATGGCTATGGAAATGCAGTAACGGAGACTGGGCCATATATTGACTATATTCAATTTTTGTTTCACTATTCCATTTAAATTTAGTAGTGAACACATAAGAATTACTTTTCATTTTTTCTCGATTTCCATAAATTCAGGAATATTTAAAGTTACTTTACAACAAAGATGAGAGAGAAATGGAAAGATATCTCTATTTATCCTGAAGTCAGTACACCAATTTAAACTATTTATATTGCCCCAAACCAGATCAATAATTCTAGAATCCTGTTGACATATGAACGTGCGGGAAAGTCACCAGGAAAGCGCCCATTAAATACAATCATAGCATTATCCTCCATTATATTTACTAATTTCCTTCCTCGAGAATTCAGTTTAGAGTCCAAGAAGTCGCGAGAAGCATACACTGGCAAATTCTGAACAATCTCAATTGGGATATTGTTTAGATTAGGGATTCGCGAATTATAATCCCCACCTATAAAAATAGGTAAGTCTGTATGCTCATTTGTTAGCTTTTCTAATACCTCCTTTAAAGTATCAATATATGTATCATAGACATAGCCGGTCTCCAATAAATTAGCCCCAGTATGAAGTCAGTGAAAGGGGTGGTTAGCTTGAGTATTAACATAAAATTATCTTTATACAAGGTTTTAAATTTTATATTATAGTTTTTATTCAATAGTATTAATAATCCTCCGCTTGCGCGGCCCAGAGACTTTTCCCTCACGGCATTACACATTAAAGTTTCAAAATTGTTTAGATAAGATGGAAGTTTAGGTGTTTCAGAGATTAACCAGGTTTCCGAAAAGCAAATAACTCCGCATTTTATTAAAAATTCTTCAGAGGATTGATCTAATTTAAACAGCGAATTGATTCCGCTAATGTTTTGGAAAATAATTGTAAAATTAGAAGAATTACTTACAGGTTTAGAGAGTTTATTTGAATGAACATTTACCAAAGGGCGAGTGTTTGAAGTTGCTCGTTGCTGATGAAGTTTATCCTCACTATTATTTTTCTTGACTGGCTGGGGGACGAAAAAAAGAATCCAAAGTTGTTGATCCAGCTGGCTTCAGTTTTCTTTTCTTAAGGGAGGTACGTGACGATATTTCAGAAACATCCATATCTAAATCAGAGGCATCAATATCATCTAGCGTCTTTATCTCTCGAGTATTTTTTGGGGTTGCGGGGCCAGTATATCCTTGCAGGTCCACTTCACAAAGTATAAGTAGGGGTTTGGAAAGCTCAGTTGCTTTGATGAATAATCTATTATTTTTAAACCATATAAACTTAATTAGCTTATTATTCTTCATAATTTTTGTATTTTTATAGAGTGACGCATTATATGGTGACATGTTTTCTGAGAAATATGTTTGTTATTTTTGCTCAATTTTCGGAAAAATCTCAGTTGTTAAATTAAACTTGATATCACGCAACAGTTTCATGGAGTTTCCTTTGTCACCTCTCTTTATAAATTTCAATATTATTGGAGGAACATGAAGAGAATTTCTTAATTTAATTCTGAAATATTCTAATTTGTCATGACAACAAACAAATCCGATGTGTGTACAAAATATTTCAATAATCCCTTGTAGATTTTCTCCTTCAATGAGAGGAATGTTCGTTATTCGAACACCATCACATCTAGTAGCTTGTTCAAGACTATGAAGCTGAATTTGTCTACTATAATTTTCTCTTTTTAAAAAATTACTATCATTATTTAGTTTTGAGATTTCTCTTTTATTACCTAATATGTCTTTTTGTAGGGCTGCAAGGTTTTCTTTTAAAAATTATCCGATGAATCAACTTTTTTTGAAATAGTTTTTAAATCAGCAGCCAATCTATCCATACGAGAGAGAATTATATTTGCTAAATCTCCTATTTTACATTTTCCTGTCTCCCCTTGCAATTGCTCAGACGACATATTGCCTCTTATTTCAAAGAATACAGACACTTACGACTTAATTAATCTTCTTTTTGAGAAAATTTATTAAGAAACTGCGAATGCTATAAGGAATTAGAAATTAATCGTAGTTGTTACTAGATAAATAAAGTTTGTTCAACTGCAGTATTGGGCGTGACCATCAATCTCACAGCAAACCCAATTCCACTTGAAGTATCCAATATAAATACACTGACCCCACCAAACCCGAATGTTTACGTTTGTTTTTAAGATAATCTTATTATTTTATCAAAAATACTAATTAGTTTTCACCTTATAACTTCCTAAGTTCGTCGATTTTCACAAAATCACTGTCACCAAAGAATGGGTAACAATAAACTAGAACGGATGATATAAAAAATAACGAGAATTTCCTCGAAAAACCTTTAACAAACTACAAAAAATAAAAGAGAAGCAATACAAAACGATGTTACCACAACGAGCTCACTAGGCCAACTCCCTATATTTGTATATATATAATTGTTTATTTTATACATATAAAATTTCATTATATTGTAATCACTAGCATTCTAACTCGGCGTCTTCGCCGGCTCTTGGGGCTCCCTAGTAACAAATCTTGGGAAAACCGTATATCAACGTACTGCAATCACGGGATATAATTTGGAAACTTTGGAATTGGAACATGGATATTCAAAAATCTATCATAAAATCGTGATATAAAAACGTGGCATATATATATATATATATATATATAACATAGATAGATAGATTCTACCGGGGTATTGGCTATTCAGCCTACGCCACCGCGACAACCCCAAGGATCTATTGTGGCACCCCCCCTAGTTGGAGACCCTCCCCCTATCCTGTCCTTAAGCGAACTGTGGAATTGGGGGGGGGGCTCCCAGGTGGTCAATCAGAACACCCGCCATTAGAGCACCCTCTCGAGTCCTGCTTGCCTTAGAAGACTTAATAGGTCCGAGAGAGGGCCCTGGCTGAGGCTTGTTGGCACCAGCTTCTCTTTACCAAAGAGGCGGTACCTTAGCCAGACCAGCCCCTCGCACTGACATACCACATGCAGTGCCGTCTCCTCTTCTTCCTGACAAAACCTGCACAGGCTATCCGTTGCCAGGCCCATGCGATGCATGTGCTTATTTAATCTACAGTGGCCAGTGAGAATGCCAACTGCTATCCTTATGGCCACCCGGCCTAGTTGGAGTAATTCTGCAGTTAGCTTGGGCGAGTAGCTATAGATAAACTTTTTCGCCTGTCTCTGGCCTGGAGTTTTGACCCACCATTCCCTTGATCGGTCCTGCATCCATAGCTTAATGGATGCACTCCTGAGGCATCTTGAGACACCACAGAACGGCTCCGGCCCGATAAGCGCTCCCATTGAACCCTCCCGGGCCAGGCGGTCCGCCGCCTCATTGCCTCTGTGACCCGAGTGCCCAGGTACCCAAACCAGGAAGACCTTATTATGGCTACTAATTTCCCTTAGTGCACCTAGGCAGTCCCACACCAGCCTTGAGCTGATCTCCCACGAGTCAATTGCCCGCAGAGCAGCCTGGCTATCCGAATAAATGACGACTCTGGAGTTATGCACTCCCCGTCTTCTTATTTCGGCGGCGCAGATAATAATCGCGACTAGCTCCGCCTGAAAGACCGTAGCTAGCCTTCCCAGGCTCACCGAGATATTACATCCCGGACGAGCCCCGTACACGCCGGCTCCCACTCCATCTTCCGTCTTGGACCCGTCCGTGTACCACATAGATTCGCCTGCAATTGGCGGCCCATTCTTCCATGCCCCTCTGTCTAATATCAGGACTTTGAAGGGTTTTTGGAAGTCATACCTAGGAGTCATTATGTCCGTAGGCAGGCCCAAGATCGGGTCCGCCTCCAGCTCCTCCCATAGGTCTTGGTACCTCCCAGTATGCCTGGGATAGATGGGCGCTTGTCCCTGTTGTAGTCGTGCCACAACTGCTCTTGCAACGCCTTGGACGTGAATGTGGAGTGGTGGAAGGTTTAACAAGACCTCCAAGGCCGCAGTGGGGGTAGTCATCATAGCACCCGTCGTACTCAGGCAAGCCAGCCTTTGAATACTTCCAAGCGCTCCCGACCCCCCCATCTGCAAGGTCTTTGTCCACCACACCACCGCCCCGTGGGTTACCATTGGTCTCACTACACAGGTATAAATCCACAGAGTCATCTTCGGGTTTAATCCCCAACTTTTACCGCATAGCCTCCTGCACCTACCCATGGCGATTTTGGCTTTATGTGCGGTAACATTAATATGAGAGTTCCATGTCAGCCTTCGGTCAAAAATGACTCCCAAATATTTGGCCTCCATGGCAAAGGGGATCGCAACCCCTCCGAGTACTGGCTGTTGTAAGCCTTGTAAATTCCTCTTCCTCGTAAAAGGAACCACTTGAGTTTTGTGGGGATTGATGGAGAGACCCTCCGCTCTACACCACTTGTTCACAATATTGAGCGCCCCCTGAGTGCGCTCCGAGACAGTTGCCACGAACCGCCCCCTCACCACGATTGCCAGATCGTCCGCGAACCCAAGGCAATGAAAGCCTTCCGCGGTTAATTTGGTCAGGATGTCATCGGCTAATAGCGTCCACAGCAATGGCGACAAAACGCCTCCCTGCGGACAGCCTCTACTTGCCCTGGCCACAAGAGATGAATTGTCTATGGTGGCTATGTTAGTCCTTCCCAATAGACTAGTCCTTATCCACTGAACTATCGTAGGGGACGTGCCCCTTCTTGTCAGTGCACCAACAAGAGACTCTGAGGACACGTTGTTGAAAGCGCCCTCTATATCCAAAAAGGTGACCACCGCAATTTCCTTGTCGTCAAGCGACTTTTGGAGTAGCCTATTTAGGTCATCCAGAGCCAAGTCTACGGATTTCCCTGCCTGATAGGCATATTGGCGATTATTAAGCGGATTAATCCTCAAGATCTCGTCCCTTATAAACCTGTCAATCATCCTCTCCATCGCTTTCAACAGAAAGGAGGACAGGCTTATCGGCCTAAACGACTTTGGCGTTTGATCTACCGTCTTCCCTACTTTCGGGAGGAACACGACCTTCACCTGTTGCCATTCTCTCGGTATGAATCCCCAGGCCAAACAGCCTCTGAAGATCCTACATAGGTGTGGTATCAACACCTCCACCGCCTTCTGCAAGAAGACGGGATAAATCCCATCCACGCCTGGTGCTTTATAGGGCTTGAACCTTCCAATCGCCCATCTTAGCCTATTCGGCTGTATGACGTAATTCGCGATCTTCCAGTCCGCCCGACCAGGCCTTCTCGGCCCCTCAACCTCTAGAGGGACCTCTCCGTAAGAGGACCCCGGGAAGTGTGTGCTCATAAGCTTTGGAAAATAATTGTAAAATTAGAAGAATTACTTACAGGTTTAGAGAGTTTATTTGAATGAACATTTACCAAAGGGCGAGTGTTTGAAGTTGCTCGTTGCTGATGAAGTTTATCCTCACTATTATTTTTCTTGACTGGCTGGGGGACGAAAAAAAGAATCCAAAGTTGTTGATCCAGCTGGCTTCAGTTTTCTTTTCTTAAGGGAGGTACGTGACGATGTTTCAGAAACATCCATATCTAAATCAGAGGCATCAATATCATCTAGCGTCTTTATCTCTCGAGTATTTTTTGGGGTTGCGGGGCCAGTATATCCTTGCAGGTCCACTTCACAAAGTATAAGTAGGGGTTTGGAAAGCTCAGTTGCTTTGATGAATAATCTATTATTTTTAAACCATATAAACTTAATTAGCTTATTATTCTTCATAATTTTTGTATTTTTATAGAGTGACGCATTATATGGTGACATGTTTTCTGAGAAATATGTTTGTTATTTTTGCTCAATTTTCGGAAAAATCTCAGTTGTTAAATTAAACTTGATATCACGCAACAGTTTCATGGAGTTTCCTTTGTCACCTCTCTTTATAAATTTCAATATTATTGGAGGAACATGAAGAGAATTTCTTAATTTAATTCTGAAATATTCTAATTTGTCATGACAACAAACAAATCCGATGTGTGTACAAAATATTTCAATAATCCCTTGTAGATTTTCTCCTTCAATGAGAGGAATGTTCGTTATTCGAACACCATCACATCTAGTAGCTTGTTCAAGACTATGAAGCTGAATTTGTCTACTATAATTTTCTCTTTTTAAAAAATTACTATCATTATTTAGTTTTGAGATTTCTCTTTTATTACCTAATATGTCTTTTTGTAGGGCTGCAAGGTTTTCTTTTAAAAATTATCCGATGAATCAACTTTTTTTGAAATAGTTTTTAAATCAGCAGCCAATCTATCCATACGAGAGAGAATTATATTTGCTAAATCTCCTATTTTACATTTTCCTGTCTCCCCTTGCAATTGCTCAGACGACATATTGCCTCTTATTTCAAAGAATACAGACACTTACGACTTAATTAATCTTCTTTTTGAGAAAATTTATTAAGAAACTGCGAATGCTATAAGGAATTAGAAATTAATCGTAGTTGTTACTAGATAAATAAAGTTTGTTCAACTGCAGTATTGGGCGTGACCATCAATCTCACAGCAAACCCCATTCCACTTGAAGTATCCAATATAAATACACTGACCCCACCAAACCCGAATGTTTACGTTTGTTTTTAAGATAATCTTATTATTTTATCAAAAATACTAATTAGTTTTCACCTTATAACTTCCTAAGTTCGTCGATTTTCACAAAATCACTGTCACCAAAGAATGGGTAACAATAAACTAGAACGGATGATATAAAAAATAACGAGAATTTCCTCGAAAAACCTTTAACAAACTACAAAAAATAAAAGAGAAGCAATACAAAACGATGTTACCACAACGAGCTCACTAGGCCAACTCCCTATATTTGTATATATATAATTGTTTATTTTATACATATAAAATTTCATTATATTGTAATCACTAGCATTCTAACTCGGCGTCTTCGCCGGCTCTTGGGGCTCCCTAGTAACAAATCTTGGGAAAACCGTATATCAACGTACTGCAATCACGGGATATAATTTGGAAACTTTGGAATTGGAACATGGATATTCAAAAATCTATCATAAAATCGTGATATAAAAACGTGGCATATATATATATATATATATATATCCTATGACCATATATATATATATAGACCTATACTTGTTTCAATTTTTTTTTCCAAGAAAATTGATTGTTAGGGTGTCCCCGGGATGTCCCGGGAAAAGTTGGGGAGTTGAGGCTTTCCTCAAAAAATGGCGTTTTATTATGGTTTAAGTCTAACAGCTGATATAATATTGTAGCCAATTAAATAGCTAGTAAAACATTTCAAATTTGAAGAAATTTTAAAAATTATAATTATTTAATTAGGGTCAGAGAGAGTGACGTGGCTTGTCACACCGGTGTTCTTTTTTTTTGTTGATTTCCTAGAATATCATTACTAACAAATCACGTAATACTTTCATAGCAGATTTATTTATTTATTTATTTTTTTACTTTCAGTACTTTTTTGTAAATTTATTTTATCTAGTTTAGAATTATCTAAATTAGTTTCTAGGAAAAAAAAGGTAATTCGCGTGGGAAAACCACACACGAATCACGTGATCATTACCTCTACATACCTGTATGTATAATATATATGGTACACTCAGAGGCAATATGGCGGAAAGAAACAGTGGTACTGCAGTCTCTCCATTTTGCTAAACATGGCGTGACCAAACATCATTGTAAACAACTTGGAAATCAGTGAGATCTCCTCCGGCCATTCTGCGATTGCCACCCCTCTTGCAAACAAAACACACACACACATATATATATATATATACACGTATACATATAATTGAATACCTAGTGCAATGTACCTGAAAATATAGTATAATAACAAAAGTTGCAACAATCACCTGCTTGCCACGAAACACCTATCATTAAAGTGCAGCGGTTGCATGATTGCAAAGTACTGGACCCTTTCACTCTCTCTCTCTCTCTCTCTCTCTATTTATATATGTATACATATACATATAATTAGTTGCATTTGGGGCGGGTGTTGGTGTAGTGGTTATGAGCATGGGCTTGTAACTTGGAGATCCCCAGTTCGAGTCCCGCGTATAACTGCTAAATTTTATATTCGTAAAAAAATGTTAATAGTAAAGTATGTCTTCCGCCCCCGTCCACGACACCTAATTTGATAGTTGGACGTGTTAAGCCAGCCTGAAAAAATAGGCATGACTTTACTTTACTTTAGTTGCATTTCCATCTAATTCTAACAAGTTTAAATGGAACTACTTTTGGATTTTTTGGAATTTTCTCGAAAATGGTTAAAAAGATTTTCTTTAAACTGGCTGTGCTTCTTCCTATGATTTTTCGTTTTTGTTCACACACACACAATTCGCTAATGACATTCTGTTTCGTACTTAGGGGACCTCAAAACATTGTATTATCGGTATAAACTCAATTACGAAATACTGACAAGATCGCAATACTTCCTCTACCAGAGCAGTGAGAGAAAGTAAAAAAAAAAAAGAAAACCACCTCTGAAGAACCAGAAAAATCTGTAAGGAAATTCAGGTCACTTTCCCTCCATCTGGGTGGATATGCAAGTCATTGAGTTGCATATATACAGAACTGCACGTAGGAGGTCAGCACTTGAGGAACACATCGATAATGAACTGGCTGTGTTAACCCTCAACAATAAAACAAACACATGGCCAAACACATCGACGTTAGTAATCGATCATCTTTCATAAAGTACTCACATAAAACACACACACACACACACACACACACACAAAAACACACACACACGTATATATATATATATATATGCATATATATATAGGTAAGAAGAATAAATCTACTTGCACATGTCGTTCCGCACCCTCTGCCGCCCCCTATCATTATGGGAAATTTATTCACTTCACACCATCTTTATCGATTTTTCTTGCCTTGACTTCCTTTCCCTCTTCCCTACCATCATCTCTATATAGGTGTTTCTACTATATTATTAGTTTGATTTCCTTAGTTAATTATTTTAAACAATCCACATGAATTTATTTTACGAAAAGGAAATTTTTACTTTCTTCTGCTTCTGGTGGTAAAAGGATTATTATTATTATTATTATTATTATTATTCACAGAAGGGGAGGACAAACCCTACGCTATCCAAGCCACCCAGGGCCCATATAGCTACCCCTAAAGAATAACAACCACTGGGACTAGAACGAAAATCCAGGCCCAGGTTTAAACCATCTAAGTTTCACACAGACCGAACAAATCGGACCAAAACCTTAAAAGGACACAGCTTAAGATCCTCTACCGATATCCTATTCCTAAACCTAATCTCCTCACAGCCCAAACAATCCGTCATTAGATGCATGGGTGTTTCCTCCTCCGTCTCACAAACTCTACAAAAGGGATCAGGCATGAGTCCCATTGTATAGAGATGTCTCCTTAATCCACAATGCCCAGTGAGGAATCCAACCAGATGCCTGAGAGAGGTCCGTGAAAGACATCGGATCCCGCTATCCAAAGCTACGTCCGGACCCCCAATGAGCATCTTAGACTGCCGACAACCCACTGCACTCATCCATAAGGATGAGTGCTGTGAGGTCATCCACGTCTGAAGCCTGACAAACATGTGCCAGAAGACACACCAACAGCAGGCTCTGGACCAATGAAAGGGAGAGAGGCGCCTAATTTGGCAAACCTATCCACCTCCTCATTCCCAAAGATTCCCATATGACCTGGAACCCAGACCAGAAGCACATCCTTCAATGAAGAAAGATCTTCCAGTCTTTTAGAACATTCCAACACCAATCTGGAAGTGAAGACGCATGAATTAAGCGCCTTCAACGCAGCCTGGCTGTCCGAGCAGATACAAACACCTTTTAAATTAGTGTTACGCACCCTCTCATCCAAAATACAGCAAAGAATTGCATAAACCTCAGCTGGAAAACGGTGGCCCACTCACCAAGAGGCACTACCAAATGATCTCCCGTCTCAAAATAGACGGCAGCCCCAGACCTACCATCCATCCTGGAACCGTCCGTGGTAAAAGGAAGTATTGTGGCAAATTTTCGATTTCACCAGAACTAAACAGTTTCCTGAGTCCAAAAAAGTGGCGTTTAGAAAAAAGTATGTGCATGTGAACAGTAAGGCTCAAAAATTAAAAATCGCAAGAAATTCAAACTTGACATTCCGTTTGGGTATCACCAAATCCGGGATCTGACAGTGAGTTGCCTGTCGAAATTTCTCAACCAGAAGTACCACTTTACTGAATACAATTTTTCACTTTTTTGCGATTTTTTCGGAAATGGCTCCAACAGATCTCTTTAAACTTTATATATATCAACTACACATATTACCAGCTACAATTTTTATTTAAGACATTTCCCCAGGAAAAATACATTTATGGCGGCTTTTTAGGGATGGTTGGAGTTATGTTTATTTATAAAGTGCTAATTTAGTTTATTGTACGATTCCTTTATCTAAATAATATTAATTAAAATTAAATATATTGCCAAAATTCTGAGTTTGAAAAAACTCGGTAGATCGTAAGTGCGTCTTTACTGAATAGTTAGTTTCCGGGTTCTGCGATTTTTTCCATAAAAACACCAATGGATTTCATTAACTTAGTTATACTAACTATAAATACAGAGATACGGTAATTTTTTTTTAAAACTTTTTTCAGAGAAAGTTCATTTAAGGGGGGAATATTATGCTTTCCTCAAAAAAGGGGTATAAGTTTAGTATTTCCTTTGATTAACATTGAAGAAACTAAAGATAAGGGAGTAAGAAGTTTGAAGATTATTTGTCACTTATAACTGCGTAAATTGTATGAGAAAGTCATATGAAAGTGAAGTAATGCCTATTTTTTCTGGCGGGCTTGACTTCCAGCTACCAAATTAGCCTCGTGGACGGGAGGCGAAAGCATCTACTTTATTAACATTTTCTAAACGAATATAAATTTTAGCATTTATACGTGGTACTCAAAATGGGGACCTCCACTTACATGTTCATGCTCACAACCACTACACCACAGCCGCCCCAGAAAAAGTCGTGTGAATGATTCACAACAGATGTTTTTCCCTTTCACAAAGTACCAAAGTATTTGAAGAAGTGGTAGTCCGTTGGGGCAGGCAGATCAGGTGAATATGGTGGATGCTGTATTTCAATTCATGGAGTTTTATTTAATTGCAACTAGCTATATATATGGGGGGGAGCTTGTGATATCGAGCGATAAAATAGGCCATGTCACGAGAGTTGGACACTGAATCTTCAATTTCTTATGCATTTGTTCAATATAATAACAATACCTTTCTGCTGAAATTGTTTTACTGGTAGGTAATAAAAAAAATCTAATCACACCATGTAAGTCCATCAAACTGTCATCAATAACTTTCGCAGATGACAAGAAGGCTTTGGAGCAAGTTTTGGGAACTTACCGTATCTTATAGGGTCCTTCTTTCATCGCATATTACGATACGTTTCAAGAATTGGTCACGGTTGTTTCTGGTTAAGTTTTCGGAACATATATTTAATATGATATAATATGAGTTTATCATGTAACTTTACTTTTTTATGTTTCTTTTTTACAGTTTTTCACGATTCTCTAGAACACCGTTCCAACGATTTTGTTCGAATACCGTTTACATATACCTATCTGGGGGAACAGTATTTTAAAGTTTTCCACTTGGAACGGCCAATAGGCAGGTTGTTGCTCCTCTATGATTATTGTACCGTCAATAAAATAAATGAATAAAGATACACTGATTATTTTTAAAGTGGACTGTATTTCGAATAAAAATATAGGGAAGATGAACACTCTTTACAAATGATATAAGGTATTTTTTTTTTTATTTAAGGCGTCTCAACATCTGTGGTCATTTGCGCCCGGAGCCTTCTCAGTGCTCTACCGGCCTCCGGACAGTGTTCTCCCGTTACAGACAACACTGTCCATCACCGGACAGTGAGCTGTAGGGGCTCCTAGGAAGAGAAAATCTAAGGGTAGCACGGCTGGATTCGAACCCGTGATCTCCGCGTTACTAGTCCAGCGCGCTACCACTGAGCTAATCCCTTCCCTTGATATAAGGTAGATGAATAATATGTGCATTTACTAGTGATTTTATATTATGTTTCTCTCTTGCCTAAACTGAGTAAAGAATGATGTCGCTGCAGCTGAGCAGGTGTCGTCCTTACTCTCGTACCTCCGCTCTGGTATAGATGATGGTTAATAGAAGATAACGTTGCTAGTCTTGATGATGATGATGGTATTCTGATGTAGAAAGTTTAAAGCAAGTTCCACAATGTTTTAAAGTGTTGGTGGTACACAGGCGTACAAAAAAAATGTCGAATAATGTTCGAGGTATGGCCACACCAAAAGTGAAATAAATTCAAATAGGGGTAATGTGCGCACTAACATAGCGGCCGAGCAACTATCTGTTTTAGAATAACTCTTTGTTACGAAGTAAAAACATCGTAAGTTCAAAGTGCGGCCGAGTGAAAGATACGATCTGCACACACTAACATGAGAGAAACATAATAGATGTAATTACAAACAGTAATAGCGAGAGAATACAATGTTTATTTTGTACAGTTACATACGATTATTAAAATTTTAATTTTATTTTATTCAGTTTCCCTACGGACGCTGCACCACTAAAGTATCACTTCAGTCTAATTTATAGTTCTGCATGTATATAGTATTAATAAACATGAGAAGCATAGCTAGCCTGCTAACCATCGGCTAACCGGAAATACGACTTCACAGAATTCTTTTTTTGTAAAATTTTGAATTATCTCGAATATGGCTAAAACGATTTCCTTTTAACTTGGATTGGTATCGGCACAGGTATGAAACTATGATTGTTGTGGTTGGTTCGCAGAACTGGAAAGCATCAGAGACTTTTCCGTGATAGACATTTTTTCTTTTTGTGGTCGTTGCGGTTTCGGTCGTTCGCCCATCATCAGGATGTTTTTGTCAAACAGTGTAATAACACTGCACAGAGCAAATATAGTTAATACACAGAGTGTCACTGATGATGGGCAAACGCCCGAAACCGGTTGATGACTACGAAAAGAAGCAGGGCTATCACCGAAAATGTCTTTGATATAAAGCTATGCTTTTTATTGGAAACAATTTTCCAAAAAAGAAAAAAAAAGTTAATTTTAGATTGTGTTGCAAAATTTGTGGCGTTATATTTGAAATATATGAGGTTGGTTCTATGTTATTGGCCTGTCCTCCACTTCCCTACCTGGTTGGGTTAGTAGATGGGTACATGTCCCCCACTATCTCTATAATTATGTTAAAACAAATGAAAAAAAAAATGTGAAGTTTCAAGAAAATTCGTGATTCTATAATAAAATTGAATCCACGGGTGTAAGAGAAAACGGGTGGCGAGTGTTTCATACCAGATTTTTTTTTTCAACTTCACCTATGTCATATTGGTGTCGTAAAACTGGTGTGGGTCAGTGTTCTTTCAGTTTGCCTTTCAATGTCCTTTTCAAGTTGCAGAGTTCTTAAACCAACAACGATTGCCACAAATGATTTCTCACCTACCTTGAGATTCATTTTGATGTGACTCGTCTCCAAAAAAAAATATTTGAAACCAATGTTACATTGATCTCTCGTTTTTACGGTTGCTTCATCATATTATGCTATATTTATGTTAGATTTGTGATAGCAGCATTGTTGACGGAGTTTATAATCGTAATGGATAATTATGCGTATTTCACAAGCCCTCACATTCTTAAAAACCAATAAAAAATGTGTAAAAATTCAAAGTTTTTCGAAAAGTTACTGGTAAGGTTCACGATAGAGTACAAAGATCAACATAGTGTTGTAATATAGCAAATACAGAAGGACGACTTTCATATGCACCTACCTTATATTGGATGTAACCTTATATGGATGTTAGAATGGAGTTTATACTGAAATGGGGCACCTTAGAGAGGAGCCTAATGTCGCCGTTCCTGAGATATCTTATAACATCTATTTCCCCAGTAAAATATATCAAGTACAAAATTGCAAATAGTTGCATTGCAAAAAATTGAAAAACTGCAAATCCTGAGAATATATTTAGTTTAAATCAAGTTAAACTGGGGGCTGTTTTATAACTATCTTTATTTTGTATAACCTCCCTGTTGTATAACCTGAAATCTGTTGGAATTTTGGGATTTGTTTTCGCTTATTGCCGCTAGATGTCGGGCTACTTAAATGTTACTTTTCTCCACTTGTGACAAAAAGTATAACTTACTTCATTTATTACTATTGATGAGGGCTATTAGTGAGATGTTGCTGAGTCTTTTATGGGCCTCTCTCAGCCATCTGGTTGGATCCCTTACTGGGTATTGTGGTTTAAGAAAACACCTCTATGTAATGGAAGGCACGTGTCAGAGCGCTTTTTTAGAGTTTGTGAGATCATTGAAAAATCAACCATCCAACTTATGACAGATTGTTTGGGTAATAACATAAATTCAGGACCTTTGATCGGAACGGGATGTCTTTGGAAGAGCTTAAGCTATTTTCCCTTGAAGGTTGTGGTTGAAGTTATTTGTTTGGACCGCGGTAAATCTTAGATAGGTTAGACCCGGTCCTGGTTTTCTTTTTCTAGACCCCAATTTATTGTTGTTTTTCTTTGGGCTAGCCAAATCATTATTGTCACTTTTTTCTTGTATAGGTTTTCACCATAATACATCACATAGCTAAAAACGATATAGGTTTACGCCATATTATTATACGGTTGAAAAAAAAAATGTATTCAACATGCCCCAGCTTCCATTAACTAGTTTCGTTTTATTTTTATTTTTTTCAAGGATGTATTTTTGAATGAATATGCTAATGCAAAATGTATTGTGCTATAAATAAGAGTAGTATTAGTGGCATTATATATATATGGACGTGTGGAGGTGTAGAAAATGTTGCAACACTAAGTATGATTTACTTAAATTTTGTATAATAAACCTAGTTGGAGATATATTCTTTGTGTTTCTGGATCATATAACGTGCAGAAAAAAAGACAAATTAATGAAGAAGATTTTAGGTTACTTCTATATATAAGTTTTACCCGCGCTATGCTGGGATATCCTAAAGGAAGAGCATCATAGAAGGCATAGGATAACAGTAGCTGTAATTTCACTCTCTCAGTCTCTGTTTGTCTGTGAGTTCTCTAACCACGGCTTGTTCAATCAAGAGACCAAGGTAGCTGGGAATTACTTCTCCACACAAAGTCCCCCCCCCCTTCGCCACCACTATACACCTTTAATCTATCCCAAACTTAATGTTGCTACCCCACAAATACACACACACACCCCTCAACTACCCCAAAAACAAAGTGATGTTGTCCCAGTCTTCCTGTATTATATCCCTGTAAAACTGACACTATATATTGTTTCACCCCCTTTTAAGTCCATAGTTGTTATTCGTTTAATCCCCTTCTGTCTCTTTTCTTCTTTCTCTCTCTCTCCTATACACACAATCTCTCTCTCTCTCTCCTACTAACGGCACCCGGCTTTTAAACCATCCTGTTTTAATCCGGTTTACATCCTATTTCTCAGATAGAACAATCCGCTCTACTGTCCCTAGATTTAACCGCATAGTTTAGAACAGACAGCAATTCTTGCAAATATCTAGTTACTGTTTTCTCACCAACTGAAATCCAGACCAAATCTATCCTTTGCTAAAATGCATGACTTGTAAAAGAAAAGACTCTCTTCGCAAACACAATAAACCGAAATTTATAGTAACAAAGAACAGTATCAAATATCAATAAAGCCTTTGAAAACTCTAAGTGAAGAACAAGAAACAGCATGAAGTTCATTACCTTCATAAATTCCGGACGTTGATTCCTGCCATAATCAATACACACAAACATATACACACACACACACACATTACATAGCATCTATGTTGTAGTACTGCCGTAAAAAAACACAGATTTATTAATTATATGAAGTTATTGATAATAAACTCTTCTGTCAATATTCCAATTGATCAAATTTCTTAAACCATTAATTAAATATTGACAGGGAAAAATCGTAAGTTACTGCTTATCAAATAAAATTAAGCCTATAATTATATAAATGTTTAAAAAATTTGTTGACATTTTTAGGAAAAACTGAAAAACACATGTGCGCTTATTATTTTCTCTTACTCCTAGTAAGAGAGAGTATTGTAATCGTGTCAAATTTTCAATATCAAGTTTTCACCGGAAATATCCGTTTTGAAGTCCTCTGTGTCCAAAAAAGTGGTTTTTAGAAAATGGTGAACAGTATAGCTCAAAAACGAAAAATCGCAGAAAGTTCAAACTTGATATTCCATTTAGGTATCACCATGGGATACAACAGTACGTAACCATTAAAAATTCCTCAACCGAAATATAGTACCACTTTACTATATTTTTTTTCACTTTTTTGCGATTTTCTCAAAAATGGTTCCAACGATTTTCTTTAAACTTAGTATAATAACTACACATACAAAGATTTACAATTCTATTTGTAACTTTTCTCCGGAAAAATTCATGTAAGGGCTGTTTTTGGGAAGGAGGTCAGATTTTCCTCCAAAATGCTATTTCACTTTATTACACAATTCTATCATCTAAATAGTTTTCAATTAGAATTAAATATGTTGTTGAAATCTGAGTTTGAAGAAAATCAGATGACCGGAATTGCGTATTTACTAAACAGTTTTTCTTGGTTTTACAGCGGATTTCTTTAAATTTGGTACACTAACTATGAATATAGAGACATATCACTTTTGTTTGAAACTTTTATCCGAGAAAGTTTATTTAAAGAAGTTTTGAGTGGTGGGAGGGAGAGTGTATGGTTTCCTCAAAAAAGTTTAGTTTAATTCTCCAATTAATTTAAAGTTTATTTAAATTAGTTTTATGTCCATCGAATTTAATTTTTATTTTGTAATTTAAAACTACATTTCCACATTCTATTTCTTTTTCTAACCAATAATTGGATGTGTACAATGTCTCTAGAAATTCAACTCTAATATATAACGGTTCTAGTTTCTATAATTTATTTGTTTAATTGAACTAATAATTAGTTCAATTCCTTTTTTTATATTGTTGAGAGAAACTAGATTTTTATTGAATTAGCTTTTGCGTAGATTTCCATCTGTAAAGTACTCTTTTAATAGGTCGTGGACTGCGCCACTTACATAAAACTAAGACATAGATTGTTATAGGGGATTATTGCACTTCAACCTGAAAGATCTATTTTGCCACTCCCCCTGAGCTTTCTCAATGCACGGCCAGGCCTTCGAGCAGTGTCCTCTAGCTACAGACAACACTGCCCATCACCGGACAGTGAGCTGTAAAAGGCTCCTGACAAGAGAAAATCTGTAGGCAGCATGCTGGATTCTTCCACGTTGCTAGTCCAGCGCGCTACCACTGAGATAATCCCTTCTTTCTCAGTTAACTACAGATGAAAACCCTAGTTTGTGTACTGCGTTGGTCCTTGTCTGTAAAAGGCAGAGTGTCTGTAGTTTAGGTGTATTGTGTACTGTTCTGTCGAAGTGCATGGATTACTGAGCTGTGGTAACCTTTGAGATCGCTACACTCACTAACTGCACGCAACAGATACCCCTTGCGGGCTAAGGACAATATAATGAATAACTACTAACTCCAGGTCAAAGAAAGGTTTTTCAACTAAAAGGAATTCCTTGGAGAAATTTTTGTGGGTATTTAACATCAATTTTATTTTGCTCCATTAGTATAAACGGCTAAATACAAAATGGCGGATCTTGCATTTCTGCATATTTCTCTTTTGCTGTCTTTTTCAACAATGGAATGTAATTGCTGAATTTTTTCTTTATAGCTCACATTAATTATATAAAACATTAAATATTATGTAGAAATTAGCTTGATATTTTGCATTGTTTTTACAAAAAAATTTAGTGCCTAATTCGATAATTTATAAAATACCTGCATTTTTCATAGAAATAAATAGCTATAAATGATTAGCCAATCACATTGCAGGAGTTGCAGCGTTTCGTCTGGTGATCGGCCTCGGCTATCTGCAAGCTTACTTTGAGCGTGTAGATATTTTCGCTTGATTCTCACTAGCTCAGTTGATTCTCACAATATGAGAATGACCAGTGCCCACTATACCAGGAAGGGAAAATGGATGCAGAATACCAGGAAGTTTGCGCAGCCTTAAAGGATGTTCGTGACTCCGCCTACTAGTGTGATTCGGCAATGCAGCGAGTATATTGGGCAGCACGACACTGTATGGCAACGAAAAACGTAGTAGAAATGAAGATTTGAAATGTGGGTGTATGCTAGGCCAATCAGAAATTTAGAATTATCATGTGGACCACGCCCATCATGTGGACCTTAACTTCCACACTGTGACTGACTAATTATATAAAAAGTTATTTCTAACATAGTATTTACTATTTTATATAATTATTGTGACTTATAAAGAAAAAATTTAGCATTTACATTCCATTGTTGAAAAAGAAAGCAAAAGAGAATTATACAGAAATGCAAGATTCGTCATTTTATATTTAGCCGTTTATACTAATGGAACAAAATAAAATTGGTGTTAAACACCCACAAAGACTTATCCAAGGAATCTGTAATAGCACTTTAGAGGAAAACTAATCGCACCTCTCCCCAAAAGTGCCCTTAAATTAATTTTCCCGAAGAAATGTTTCATGCAGAAGTTGTAGCTGTAGTTGATATACCAAGTTTAAAGAAAATCGTTGGACCATTTTTCAAGAAAAAACCGTTCAGTAAAGTGGTGCTTCCGGTTGAGGAACCTACTGTTGGGTCCTATGATGATACCTAAACCGAATATCAAGCTTGAACTTTCTACGATTTTTCGTTTTTAGCTTTGCTGTTCACATACATATACTCACATACACACACACACACACACACACACACACACACATACATACATACATACATACACAGATCATTTTCTAAAAACCACTTTTTTGGACTCGGGGTACCTGAAAACGGAAATTTCTGGTGAAAAGTAGATGTATAAAATTTGACTCGATTACAATGCTTCCTCTTACTAGGAGTGAGAGAAGTAAAAAGGAATCGAACCGGAAGTGTGACTTTACTGTGGTTTTTTCTTCAGTTTTTCTTGAAAACGGCTGCAACGATGTGTGTTGTCGGCAGCAAAATCATAAGGCACCTCCTCCCACAGCTACATCACACAATACGTCACATGATGCGTAATATATCTCCGTACTTCAAACTATTCAAGTTAACCTTTAAAGGAGAGCCTATTAATACCCTAGGAAATCGGGAAAGAGAAGTAGGGGGAGTTGAGAATCATGTATAAACGCTATCCATACTCAAGAAGTCTGTGATTCAGTCTTTTGCACACAACCATATTTCAGCACATTGTTCATTGTAAACATCATCAAGCAAACAGAAACCATTGCTCTGCCAACTCAATCTGTCATCATATTTTTTCGTACTCGAGGGACATGGAAATATGTATTTCCAAATGAAAGCTCAATTTCCAAAATTTAACACAATTTTTTGTAGCATTAAGAGAAAGTAAAAAATGAAAATCCGTTATCATGGAAATCCATAGCGGGCAGGTTTTTTCAACCTGGCGTGTGTTCAAAATTAACATTTCCGATAGACAGCCATTTTGTCATAAAAATTGCATCTTATTTGGTTCATGGATAACGGTTAAATATTGATCCATAATGCATATCAATCCATTAAAAAAAAAAATTGATCCATAATGATGACTGTAATAACTTTACCAAGTATGAATTTAGAATAAGTTTTCCCACTTAGATTACATACGCAACAATTATTGTTTACGTGTAATACATGGATTAAATGTCTACTTACATGAATATTTAAGTTTATGTGTTGTTACACCTCGAAACCACTTGACTGAACAAAGTTGGCACTAGCTGCAGTGATGATGGGGGATTTAGGAAAAGTGTGGGGAAAACGAGAAAATACACCAAGGGAAGGGGTACAGCACGCCACACTGCTTTTCTTTAAATAGGTTCAACAGGGAAACCTAAGTCAAGTAACCAAAAGGGAGGGGAAACTAAACAATCACCTGGGCTCCTTTAAAATAATTAACTAAACATTATGTAAATGAAATGATAAAATAAATAAAAAGTGTTGCTTTTTAAAATCGAAAATTAAAGAAAAAAAAAATAATTCCTTTTCAAAAAAAAAAGTTGATGTTGCTTGATTCGAACGTGTGATCTGCAGTTCTAAAGCGGCGTGTTACCTGCAATACTGCTGCTTGCTACTTTGGATAGCTTCCTAAAGTTTACCGTTTTATACGGCCTGCCAGCAAATTTTAACAAAAAGGGAAGAGACGACACAAAGTAAACTCAAAATATACGTATAATTAAATAAAATAAAATTACACTTCAGAATAATAAAGAAAAATAATAACGTATAAGAAAGGTAATAAAAAAACGAGCGAAGTAAAGAAAAAAGTTTGACCTACAATCTATATACAATATTTTAATTAATTAGGCCAACAGAATAGTACTATTTAATAATTTTTTTTTTATGTTGTTTTTTATTTTCAATTTTGGACCAGGCCTGGTTAGTAGGTTTATAATACACAAGTCGCAATTTTAATTTTTTTCCTCAAACACCACACACAACAAAAAGCACCTGTTCGTTGTTTTTTCCGTTTTCCTGAGGTTTTTCCTAGGCGCAACTCCTCCTCTTCCCCTTCACGGGTGTGTTGTCACCAACTTTCTCGGCGGAGCCCGCTTATCCGCTTTAGCGTGGAAAAATCTCTTTTTTGTCAATTCTCACTTATTTTGTAGCTTTCGCTAGCCGGCCAGGCTACCTTCTCTCTTGTTATTTCCACTGACCTTGTCTTCTATTCACACCACTTTTCTCTCTTCACGAGTCCCTCCCCTATTTTCCATTCACCTTTTCTTTCTTCAGTTCTTCTCCTCTAATTTACTTATTATTACCTACTTCTATTGTATCACTAAATTCAACAAAACACTAACTTAACCCTTACTTAGACAAACATTCCTACATACATACAGACAGACAGACATACTATTAAACTACTTGCTCTAACTTTTTTATTTTTTTTTAAATTTAAGGCATGTCAACATCTAAGGTCATTAGCACCTGGAGCCTTCTCAACAGCCAACTGCCGGCTGTTCAGAGTGTTCTCTCGTTACAGACAACACTGTCTATAACCGGACAGTGAGCTGTAGAGACTCCTAGGAAGAAAAAATCTAAGAGCAGCACAGCTGAACTCAAACCCGGGTCCTCCGCGTGGTAATCCTGTACGCTAACCACTTAGCTATTCCCTTCCCTTGCTCTGGCTTAATTTAACTTATATACTACCTAATCCATTTACTAATCCTAATCTAGAGGAGTCGAACAGCTCCAACATTGTTACCACGTAACTGTGTGTGTGTTGTGTGTGTGGGTGTGTGTGTGTAAGTGATAAGTATTACTCATTAACCGAAAACCCCCCAAAATACAAATTCATATACCATTCGAGTAGCACAAGATAATCCGAGAGGACGTTTTTTTCTATCAAAATCAACCTCATTCAGCCGGAAGGAAGAACCATTTTACAGATTGTATTATTCAGTTTTTTTTTGCAATCTTTTTGAAGATGATTTTCTTTAAAATTTGAATTGCACATTAAACATATTAAAGGTAACATTTAATTATTTCAAACATTTTCTTGGGAAAATTGATTTTTTTACAGTCATTCTGGAAAAGGATGATCAGTAGGGTTTCTTCCACTAAAAGTGTCCTTTCAGTACATTGTACGGTTACACTTATCTTCATAATGAGTATAAAATATGTTTGCTATATTTCTGAAAAAAACGTCACCAGCGGGTATCTTTATAAACCTGTGCGTTTGTGTGTGTGTGTGTGTGTGTAAGCATGTGTATTAATTATATAAGTTAATTAATATTTTAATTAGTAGTTTAATTACACAATAATTAAATAATAACAATAATTATAGAACACCATTTGAGAGTTTAGATATCAAAAATCTCCTTAGACATTCTACAGCTAATTACAACGCACTCATTAGGTAGCTTTCTGTATTCGTGTGTTTAAAGATATTCGTAGCTAATATTATATATATATATGGTAATTGAATCTGTTCAATGTCTTTAGTTTAATAAACTCATGGCACTGTTTACATAAACCTAACTGTGTGTGCGTGTGCGCCGTTAATATAATGCACACACGTGCATACTAAAACGATACGCAGTTGAATCCATTTATTTACCTTTAACCAACTTATCTAATATCTAATTATTAACTTATCTAATTTAATTGTAATTACTTTCTTTTTTTTAAATAAAAATATTAGAAAAATTATTCAATTTTATTTTTTCTTTCATCATCATCATCTTCATCACATGGCGTGCAGAGTAATGTTGGCAGCTCCACTGCTACAGTTGGTCCGACATATTCATTATCACAGTTATAAATGTATACCTAACAACAGACCTGGTATTGTGCTGTAGGATAAATAAATAAAATCTGCATTAATTAGCATAATTAAGTAATAATAATTAATAATATTAAAAAGCTCTATATGATTTTACATCCCCACGATCCTGACCAGGAAAATGTCGATATCGATGCTTCGAACGCAGAGTTGAAACACGAGGAACTCTATTCTGAGATCGCAGGATTTCTCATAGCTATTCAGGCCAGAAATTATATGAAATATATCATAAAAGATGTAGTAGACGGCATGTGTAAGAAATGTCGTGAGAAATCAGTGACAATTCAGTATATTCTAGCAGCGTATTAATTATCCTTCTGTCTCGAACAGATTGTTTACATCGTCATAATCAGATCGCCTCGACAGTGCATCAAAATTTAGGGTATTAAATGACAATGTGCCAATAACTATCATCCAGCTCCTCTGTTAAAATCGCATCGCTGTGCGCATTTATGATAGATCTATGTATCATTTGTACATTATAAATGTATACCTAACAACGGACTTGATATTGTGCTGTGGGATAAAAACTATATCTGAGGCGATTCGAAAGTATTCAAATTTAAGTGAGGAAATTAAGAAAATATGGAAATTGACCCATGATGTCAAAGTGTCTGTGGTCCCAATTTTGTTACGGGCATGATCTCTACATATGCGTAAATCAAAATTTGTAAATGTTTGGTGTCACAAAAAAATATACATTTTACTTTAGATCCGTTGTTCTTTAACTGGGACAGAAATATTGAGAAGATTTTTAAGCCATTAGTGAAAATACTGTTTGTTTAGAACTGTTGCTAGGCGTTAATATATATTCAGTAAAGGCTTTGGTAAAATAAAATAATAATAATTTATTATTATGATTATTTACTGCTCGAAATGCTTATTTATATAGGCATAACCACCAGTCCTCCAAATAGTGCTGCAATGAAATGTGGTTTTTATGCAGAACGTGTCCCAATCTATTACTTGAATCTAATGATTTTAGGTTATATTATTATTATAAGATGGTAAATTGCAATAGGCCCGGATATTGTGCTTCACAATAGGATAGGGAAGAAGCGCATTTTTGATTGGAAATGGTGTTCCAAATATTCACCGTATTCTGTAATACAAAACTGAAAAGTTACGAAACTATGCCATCTTGAAAATGAAGTTGGCAAAAAAGAAACCTAATTCCAGAATCAGCCGTTAATTTTTAAATTTTTAGTCAAATGACGTGCTTGGATTTTCTCGTGGCCCTTTCATTAGCCGCATTTAAGGCTGAACGATAAACATAATAGAGAGATTACAGCGACAAACCAAGTCGATGTGGCTGCTCAATTTCATTGAGATGCTATAAAAAACACAGATTACTAATACCTGATATGTGTCGTCTTTGTGCGAAGGCCCTCGAATTCGTACAGTACATTGCGAATGGGTGTGAGGTTACGGAATGTTGCTAAAATATATTATCAAACTCTTTGTTTCCGACTAAAGCTGCCAGTGGAGCTTTCCATATTATTATTATTTTTTTTTAATATCTATGGTCATTGGCGATCGGGGCCCTTTTCAGTGCACTGCCTCCCTGCGGCAGTGTTCTCTTGTTTCAGATACTCTCCGCACAGAATGTTGTGCAAGTTGAGAGTGTGAAGTGATTGTGTGATTGAGATGAATTGCTGATCGCACAGTTAGCCATATTAAGATATACTCGTGATTGGCAAAGAAAGGAAGAAGACGAGTATAATTGACACTGCGGTGCCCAATGATGGAATATGGTTCCGCAGAGCTGAAAAAAGGTAGGAAATATCTAGAGCTGGCGGAGGAGCTGCAACAACTGTACTACCTCGAAAGTGTCAATTGCAATTTTGCCGATTATTATCCCTTCGAACGATCTTGTCCCCAAGACTAGGGCGGACGTAATTGAAGACTCTCTCTCGCAATGATTGCTGGAGCTCAGAGAGCTAAGTAAATGCTTTACTTACCTGTGAAGGTCCTCAACATCCCAATTTAATTTAATATAATAAAATAGGGATTTAAAAACGTTGCCTGGTGGTTGGGCATTTGCGCTGCGCTGCGAGCCTTTATTAATAAATAAATAAATAATAATAATAATAAAAATAAAAATAATAAGAATAATACAATAAAATCAGCTTAAGGAACTTAAAGAGTGGTAGAAAGAGAATCAGAGGGGGAGAGAGAATAAAGAGTACAATAGATGTTTCCAAGATAGAGTACTATAACGATGAAATTAATAACAGTGATCAGAAAATAGGCAGAGGAGAAGAAATGAGACGAGAAACAAAACGGGTGAACGTGGTTACAGGGTGAATGTGAGATCTAGCAAATGGGGAAACCTACCCCACATAGGGTTAGACCCACAGCAAAACCCACACTGTCCACCAACCCAGTCCAACTATGAAGCTCCAGCAGTGCTGCTGGCTATGTCATGAGATGTTGATGTTTTGGAAGGAACAGTCATGATGAGAAGGAAGAGTAGTGGAAGAAGGGAAGCCGGGTTCAATGAGATTGTGGGAGGTGTGAGGATTTAATAAAGACCATTATCCCAAGTCATAGCATGCTCTGGCTTACCCAGCTCGGGCTACAGTCCCTACTGCCGTATCTTTGCACTTTAGTGACGTCAGCTATATAGAGGACGGGTCATTCCCTCTAGTTAACTGTAGCTGCTCACTGAGGGGGAGTTAGGACTGGGTCTGGATGGTGAATGTGAGAGGTGTTCTCCCGGGCTTCATCCTGCTTGACAACACGTTATATAGTCTGATCCTCTAGCTAGTTCCCCTCTTCTGCTCTCATATAGCGATGACGCCCCTTAGATTCAATATGTGTGCAGATATTTTTAGGACATGGTGGAAAAACTGAGCTAAAAATTAATAATAATAAAAAAGCTACAGCTGAGTTCCTAAAAATAAAATTCTCGAGTAAAAGAATATACGCTCTTGAAAGATAATTCAACTGGCTTAGATATAAATGGAGAAAAGAAACTTAGAAGCGAGGAGACAACGGAGAAGAAATTGATAACTGGGATTTGGAGGAATGAGAGAAAGTGTAGAAAAGCTTATATATAACACCTTAAAGATAAACTGAGCTTTAAATAAAAAAAAAATCAGCTGCTTTCTTTATTGAAAAAGTTTTTAACTTAAAAAAATAAACTAAATAAAAATATATAAAGCTCACATAATTGAAAAAAGCTGTACGGAATTATTGAATGAAGCAATTTTATAATACTAATACTGCTCTCTGTCAACCTCAATTAACTTTCTTCAATTTAAATTGATCAATACTTTTATAATACTTTCCCTTATTACTGGTGTAAGAGAAATTATTGTCATCGTGTCAAAGTTTCAGTATCATGATTTCACCGGAAATATACGTTTCAAATTCCTCGGATCCTTGTGTGTATGTGTTTATGAACAAAATATCTCAAAAAAGTTAAACCGCAGGAAGTTCATACTTTTCCGTTTATGTACTACCACCACATCTTACACGAAGGTTTCGAGTAAAATCCATCAATCGGAAGTGCCAATTTACTGAAAATTTTTTTCTTCAACTTCACACATAAACACCTGTCACTTTTATTTGACATATTTCTACGGAAAAATTGATTTTTGTTTTAGGGGTTTGTGAAGGAACAGTAGCGTTATGCTTTCCTCTAAAGTACCATTTCAGTATAATGTACGGTTGTACTACCTCGAAAAAGGCTATAATGATTTTTTTTTAAATCTGGGCCACATAAAAAACGAATTACTTTTATTTGAAACATTTTACCAAGAAATCTAATTTTAGACGGTTGGGGGGGGTCTGTCAGTCAATTTTAAGTTTAAAATACACAAACTTAGGTGGTTTTCACAGAGAGCGCTTCACACAAGTTCGCTCTGGTGTACAAGTATAACATCTATACCAGGTTGTTTTTTTATGGCCAGCCCAACTAATCATTGTAAAGTAGCAATTTAGAAAGAAAAATTTGTTAATTAATTGTATTCAACGCAATAAGAGATAGTCGTGTGAGTGATTCACACAAGCTTTTTTTCACTCTAACAGCACCCCTCAGAGAGAGTTTTATTCTAAAATGATTTTAACATGGTATACACAAAGTACGAGTATAACATGTTTTTACATTCTAAGGATAAGACAGAATAAAAAATTGTCCGTTTCAATTTTCGAAACAAAGTTAACAAAAAAATAGCGATACTTTAGTATCTTCTTGTTGGTGGCCAGTCCGTGTGCTCTTGTTGGTAGATACTGCATTTTTTTTTTTCTCTGGCATTGACATGATATCATTCAGCCATATATGCTTATGCGTTATAGAACTGACTACATACTTAGTGCCTCAAACATTCAGTCACGGATCTAATCTGTTCCATTCACGCAAATAAACACAAACATGCCAATAAATACCCTTGTGCAATTAGCTCTAAAACCTAAAGCGACTCATTCATACTAATTACCAGACATACGTTTGCTAACCACAATCATTTTGTCTAGCCAGTTCTATTAATTCACTCAACATATAAGCATTATTAGAAAATGTAATATCTTCATAACGGAAAGGGGCCTCCAAATGTTTATATAAAGTTCTAAAAATTAAATCTCTCTTATCATTAAAACAATTTAAAAGCAATCTAACCTTACATTTTTCACATAATTTAGTGGTATTTTTCTTACAACTAGCACATCTGCCTTGTTTTGCCGCTGCAGTGAACCTATGGTCTTTTTCATCAAATCTCACTCCTTCAGGTGTACGGCTTAATATCTGTTTTGATGTTTTTGGCCTTCCGCCACCAGCCGGTAAATTAGCATATTTCCTTAGATAAGTTTGCACTATTTTTCTGTTGAAATGTAAATAATCAAGTGAATTGGGATTATTTCTCCTATGGGACTGCCAAGCATTTTGAATGGAGCATCAATGAAGAAAATAAACAATGGCCACCACCATTTCTTTGAACGAATAGATATTCGGCAATCAGTTATATTTTCATCCATTCTATCTACTCCGCCCATGAATTTATTGTACTGAGCAATGCAGTGTGGTTGTTGAATTGTCACTTTTCTCTTTTCACTTGCAGCCCATCGGCTTGCTGATCCTACAGGTTCCATTCCATCACAATTGCTTATCAAATGTTCTATTCTGTTTTCATTCCATGCTACAATCATGCAGTTCGAAGAGGCATCTGTCGAAAATCAAATATACCTCTTTCAAGTTTAGAAATTTCTTTATCGTCATTAGAGGACATTTTTGCCAATTCATATTCGGCCAAACGATTTGCTAAAGAAATTGAACTAAAAAAACCTGTCTGAATAAATTTTAAAAGGATAATTTTTAGGTAGTTTTAGATACTTTTTAGCTTCCATTATATCAGACTTCACCCAATTCCTGACTTCGGTTTTCTTTTTGGAAGTAAATTCTTCTTCATTTTCCTTCTCAGCTAGGCTTTCTTCAATACAAACAATTTCAACTTCAGCTTCACTTCTAAGTTGTCGACCAGACAAATTGTTTATTGTTCCCCCAACATCTTCATCACCACTATCCTTATCACCTTCCATTCCATCGTCGGGTGGCAGTAAATAAATTTCTGCTGAAGCGAAATTTTTGTCTTCTTCAAGCAGAGAAATTAATTTCTCCGCGGTCCCGAACCTATAATAAATAAATAATGGAAAAATCAACCTTAGAATCAAAATTAAATTGACAGAAACAAAAGTGCTTTAGAGCCTAGTATTCCAGAAATGGAACATTTGTATTTATGTAGCCATAAAAAATTGAAAATAAGTTTAAATTGATTCAAACACTTTTTATTGAAATTATTAAACTATAATTGAATAAAAGAAAAGAAATAATAAAAGATATAAAAGGTTAAATAGTTAAATTGTCTTACCTTCTTTCAGACATAACGGGCAACAAAAATGAGGTTTAATAATCCGCACTTATCTCGCTAAAAACGACAAATACAATGTTCGCTTCTGCACACTACACTGTCTCAAATCCTAAAGGTTTCCAAAAACAAGCCAGAACATGATCGCACGCTCAGAGCATACTCAGAACTGCTAGATTTACAGATAAAACTCACGTTCCAAAAATGGAACACCGGGAAAAAATGGGTTAAACTTAGGGCATTCCATTATTATGTGTCTAAAGTCTTCATGCGTATTACACAGACTAAAATTTGGGGAGGGTCTGATATTAATTTTATATAAGTAGGCACCACAAATGGCATGGTTTGATCTCAGTCTATTAATCGTCATAATTGTATATTTGTTCAGACCCAGCCCTTTGAACCATGGTTGTCTGGGTAATTTCGTAATCATCATTTTATAAAATTTTCCTTTTAAATTAGTTTTATATTCTAATTGCCAGATATTGAGCATTCTACTAGTAATGTGGTTTTTAAATTTGGAGGGGTAGATATTACACTGTCTCTTGTATGTCAGCTTAATAGCCGACAGTCGTCAGTTAGATAGATGGTCCCAGTTTTATACAGTCGCGTTACCATAAGTACAATGTGGATTGACCTATTACGTGAAATCTATGTTAGTATTTTCGAACTCTTCATAAATTTTCGAACTAAAGTATGTTAGTTTATAGTCTATCTGTAAATTTGATCGTTTTCTGTTCTCTATAATTGGTATCGTCGTGTTTCTGTTCCCTTGTTGCATTCCTTCATTCTTCTCAATTCTTTTTCCCTCCCAATTCGAAACTTTTTTAAAAACGACTTCGAAGAATGTTGCTTGCTTATCTGTATGTTTTTAACAAGTAACGTTTCCTTCGCCAATCTAGCAATTATCTTCCTATTATTTTAATCGATCCCAACTTGTGCGCTTTGACCCATTCTACTTTTTAGGATAAAAACCAGACAATTCAATTTATCACTTAAACTACTCCTTCTTACACAGTTATCTATAAAATGACAAATTTTATTTAAAATTTAAAATTTTGTTCATTTATCCTATATAAATATTATGGGCGTGGTGGTGGTAGGGTAGGGTAGGTGGGCAGGAGTACCAATCTACCAACCAAGGCAGGTAGAGAATGATGTTCATTGTACAGAGCGCCAATAATATTGAACAAATACAACATGTGAATTTCAATGGCTCAAATTCCTCATAATTACCTAAAAACATTTTTTTTTTCAGAAAAATGTCGTTAATAAAAGTGATTGGTTTATATATGTGCAATTAATATCCCGAAATTTAAACGAAATCGTTTTTGAGTAAATTTCAAAAAACTCAAAAACCTATTCCCTAAAATTGCATTTCCGGTTTAACCGATTTTCTTCAAATTTAGAATTCTAACAATGCTTCTAAAGTATATTTAAGAATTACCAAGTTTGGAGCTTCCTGCGGTTTTGCTTCTTTGAAATATTTTTTTCACCCACAGATCACACACAGGCACACACAGACACACACAGACACACACATATAACCACAAATACCACACACACATCACACAGACACACACATATAACCACAAATACCACACACACATATAACCACAAATACCACATACACACCACACAGACACAAACCACACAGATCCACAATGTCCATTCGCTGAAAACAAGTTTTCGTACCGAGGGGGCCTCAAAAGTTATATTTACTGTGAAACTGTAACTGTTTTGAAAATTTGCCGCGATCGCAACACTTGCTCTTACTAAGGAATAAGAGGAAGAAAAATAATAATCGATATATTGTATTTGCTATTGAATAATCGATAATAAAGTTAACAGTTAATGCACATAGTTGGAGAGAATGAAAATGGAATTAGCCACTATTTGCCGCCCACTGGTGCTAGGGGTGGGGGAAATAAAGCTAGTACTTTGCTCTGTTAAATTATCAAACATATTAAATTTGTCACAAGCAGTAAAGGAAGTAATAAGAGGTATGGTCTCCGGGGGCGGGCGACGAAATGGTTTTTTACTTTTTTTTGCCATTCACCGTCTCCATAGTACGGTGAAGCGGAGAATTTTCTTTACATTATAGAACATAAAGTCTGCCAACAAGATCTAGTTATATAATGATTTCTTTTCTTCAACTTTTCTTAGCTTTTCTTATTTTTTCCCTCTCCTTGTATATAAAAGAAAAAA
>JAAEAF010002367.1:0-57189 GCA_011037195.1 Triatoma infestans
CAGAGATCGGGACGAAATAACCATACTTTGTCGTTTTATATATAGGGTGACCAGAGTAATATGCTCCATCCACTTTTTTTTTAAACGGCGGGAAATTTCGAAAAAATAGAAAACACGTATTTAATCATTTTTGGTCTAGTTTATTTTCAGTGATTGATCCATTTTTTTATACCCCAATATCCCGAGATACAGCATCCAACTTTTTTTTTCCAAATGGAACACTATATTTTTTTTTGCATATTTTTATAGTAATTGAGCCTCTAAAAAAAAAAAAAATAAAATTTTAAAATCGGTTAGGTTTTTCAAACGTTATGGTAATTTAAAATATGAAAACAAATTTCAGTTTAATGTCAAAATTACCTTATTTTTTCTTTAAAGAAGCTCTTCAAACTGGACACTATCAACGGATAGGCAAGCCAAAGCTCTGGACTCCCACGCTCTGTTTGTAGCAGTACTTAGGTGGCAAAGTCAACATCTAGGCAGGCTAGAGTTATTCGACGTACCAGATCTTCGACTAAAGGCACGGGATTAAGGTTACTGTACACTTTATTTTTTAGATATCCCCACAAAAAATAGTCCATTGGGGTTAAGACCGGAGATCGAGGTGGCCATTGGATCGGACCATGAGTTCCTAACCACTTTACGTGGAAATTTCTGTCCAGGTAACGTCGAACAACTCTCGCATTATGTGCCGGGCAACCATCTTTGTTGAAAATACATATCTAGCCGACGTTTTAGAGGAACATCTTCAAGCAGAACTGGCAAAATGTCTCTTAAAAAAGTTAGATACCTTTCACCAGTTAAGTTCCCTCTGTAGAAGTATGGGCCGATTAGTTGGTTTCCTAAAACTCCACACCAAACGTTTGTAGAAAAAACAACCTGATGGCGTGTGGCGAAGGTAACTTGTGGATTTTCTTCAGCGCATATTCTAAAGTTCCAACGATTAAGAAGGCCATTGTTGGTAAACATTGATTCATCAGTCCATAAAATTGTGCATTTTTTGTGGGGATATCTAAAAAATAAAGAATACAGTAACCTTAATCCCGTGTCTTCAGTAGAAGATCTGGAACGTCGAATAACTCTAGCCTGCCTAGATGTTGACTTTGCCTCCTAAGTGCTGCTACAAACAGAGCGTGGGAGTCCAGAGCTTTGGCTTGCCTATCCGTTGATGGTGCCCAGTTTGAAGAGCTTCTTTAAAGAAAAAATAAGGTAATTTTGACATTAAACTGAAATTTGTTTTTCATATTTTAAATTACCATAACTTTTTAAAAACCTAACCGATTTTAAAATTTATTTATTTATTTATTTTAGAGGCTCAAGTACTATAAAAATATGCAAAAAAAAATATAATGTTCCATTTGAAAAAAAAAAGTTGGATGCTGTATCTCGGGATATTGGGGTATAAAAAAATGGATCAATCACTGAAAATAAACTAGACTAAAAATGATTAAATACGTGTTATCTATTTTTTCGAAATTTCCCGCCGTTTAAAAAAAAAGTGGGTGGAGCATATAACTCTGGTCACCCTGTATATATAAGTAAAAAATAATCATATCTGAAAAGAATCTTAAAAATTGAATTTCAGATTGGCTAATAATTACTGATACTTGCAAAAATATGTTAAATCTAGGTTAAAAATATGTTAATTTGCCTTAAACATGTTAAATCTAGGTATTTCAAAATTTTTAAAATGAAAATAAAAGATTAATTCTGATAAAAAATTATAAAAAGCGTCTTTAAATACTTAGCATAAAGTTAGCACAAGATTGGCTAGAAATTTATGGGCAAGGATTGCAACTTACAAATGATCCATTAAAAAAAATTAGTAAATGATACTCACTGATAACTATCTAAAGTTTTTCTAAGACTAATCTTTGAAACTTTGAAATTCTCCATATTTTTTTTATTTTATTATTCAAGTTTAAAAAAAAAAAAAATGAACACTTTTTAATACATTATTCAAAACATGTTGCTATATGTTTGTTAAAAATAATATGAAGTTGTAGTGCACAGTAAGTTGAAAAAAAACACCGGTAGTAAGTTGAATTCGGTAACAAAAGATGTTTAGTTAATTGATATGCAAAGTATGTAAGACAGAAAAGTGGATGGACAATATGGTTAGTAGATGTTTAAAAGAAAGGTTATATAAATGAGGTTTTTGTATTATTGTATTATATTATATGACGTTGTTTCAACCAATAGAGAGGCAAGAAGATGTGAAGGTATGCTTATAACCCCATTTACATATTCTCCGCCATCTTTGCTATACATAGGTATGCCCCATACTCACTGTTATAATGTAATATTTCTAGTAATCAATGCTTATTTTGTACGGTATTAGCTTCAACTTATAGTTAAAATAAAATATAAAAAAACATCTTAAAACACTTCACCATTTTTTTGAGAACTAGAAAATGTATTAAAATGAAATAACTTTTGAATAACTTAACTGTCTTTTGATGAAGAGCTTTGCCTGCCTCTGTCCTGGTGTTCCCTCCCACCAACGCAGACGCTGTTCTTCTACCCAACCCCTGATAGAAGTTTGAATGAGGCTCCTGGACAAGCCACAGAAGAGTTCGGGGCCTATAAAGGTAACCCTCCCTCTCATTGCCCAGGAACTCCGCGTGTCCCGGCACCCAGGCGAGTGTCGAGTTTGTTCCGAGTACCCACCTCGGTGCCTACTTGCCAGTCCCACAGCAGTCTTGAGACCACTTGGTGTGAGGAAAGTGCCTTCAGGGCTGCCTGACTGTCGGAGTATATGGCCACTCTTCTACCCACAATCCCTTGCCTTATAATCTCCCTAGCGCAGAGTTGCAACGCCACGATTTCAGCCTGAAAGACCGTGGCGTACTTCCCTAGGCTGGCCTTAATTTTGGATTACTTGGCTGACCCCAGTCGGAGTTTTGGATCCATCTGTACACCAGATCGAGTTACCGGACAGGGGTGGTCACAGCCCCATTCACCTCTGCTCGGTATGACAATATGGAAGTTCCTTTCGAAGAAATACCTAGGAACTATCTTATCCGTTGACATCCCAAGAAGATGATCCGCCTTGATTTCCTGGATCAACCTCTGGTTTTTTTTTTTTTAACTAGAAAATGTATTAAAATGAAAAACCTTTTGAATAAATTAAATATAAAATATATATGTGTTTATATGATACACAACAAATTTATAAAATCTGGTAAATTATATAAATTATACGAAAAACTAGTAATCATTTATTGTTCAAATTAAGTAATAAATTGCTTATAGAAAGAATTAATTTGACTAAAATGTGGTTCGAAAATTGCTGGTTTAATACGGTAGGAAAAAATGGTTTCATTTGATAGGAAAAAAAGTTTAATTTATTTAGAAAACGGTTTAATTTGATTAGAAAAGATTTTCAGTTGGTTGACTGCAAAAGGTTTAAATTGATTGGAAAAAGATTAAACTTAACTGGAAAAAGGTTTAATTTGAATAGAAAAAGTTTAAATTTGTTAGAAAAAGGTTTAATTTGATTGGATAAAGGTTTACTTTGGTTGAAGAAAAGTTTAATTTGATTGGATGAAGGTTTAACTTGGTTGTAGAAAAGTTTAATTTGATTGGAAACAGGTTTTATTTGGTTGAAGAAAGGTTTAATTTGAATAGAAAAAGGTTTAAATTGACTAAAAAAAGTTTAATTTGATTGAAGAAAGATTTAATTTGAATGGAAAAAGGTTTAAGTTTATTGAAAAAGGTTTAATTTGATTGAAGAAAGATTTAATTTCAATGGAAAAGGTTAAAATTGACTGAAAAAAGATTTAATTCGATTGAAGAAAGGTTTAATTTGATTGAAGATAGGTTTAATTTGAAAAAAAAATAGTTTAAATTTGTTAGAAAAAGGTTTCAATTTGGTTGAAGAAAAGTTTAATTTGAATGAAAAAAGGTTTAGGTTGACTAAAGAAAGATTTTATTTGGTTGAAGAAAAGTTTAATTTGAATGAACAAGGTTAAAATTGACTGAATAAAGATTTAATTTGATTGAAGGAAGGTTTAATTTGAATAGAAATAGTTTCAAGTTGTTAGAAAAAGGTTTAATTTGAATGGATAAAGGTTTAATTTGGTCGAAGAAAAGTTTGATTTTATAATGGAGTTGATGAGGAGAGAAATTAGGTTAGATTAATTAGACGAGATATGAAGATAATATAAGAATACCTGACGAGCCTGCTTTCTCTCTCTTAATTCTCTCGTCTGTCTGCTCTCTCTTGCTGATGTAATAGCAAGAGAGAATTACATCAGCAGGGGAGAACCTGTATATAAGCCAGTGAGAGATCTAGACATCGATCTATCAGATTCAACCATATACATCACATCGTGTCATAACTCGACTCTAACCTTTTATTCTATAAAAATCATTACAAGTCTAGTGCAGTTTGTGTAAGCTTATAGCTATACTATAACAGTGTCTTCATATCTCGTCTAATTAATCTAACCTAATTTCTCTCCTCATCATAGCAAGAGAGAATTATATCAGCAAGTGAGAGCAGACAGACGAGAGAATTAAGAGAGAGAAAGCAGGCTCTCTCTGGTCCTCTCTGACTTAAGTAGGCTAGAGTGGGGAGAACCTGTATATAAGCCAGTGAGAGATCTAGACATCAATCTATCACTGGCTTATATACAGGTTCTCCCCACTCTAGCCTGCTTAAGTCAGAGAGTACCAGAGAAAGCCTGCTTTCTCTCTCTTAATTCTCTCGTCTGTCTGCTCTCTCTTGCTATTACAATTTGAATGGAAAAAGTTTAAGTTGACTGCAAAAAGGTTTTATTTGGTTGAAGAAAGGTTTAATTTGAATGAAAAATTTTAAAACTGACTGATAAAAGTTTAATTTGATTGAAGAAAGGTTTAATTTGAATGAAAAAGTTTTAAGATCGTTGGAAAAAGGTTTCAGTTGACAGGAAAAAAAGTTTCTTCTGAATGGAAAATTCGAAGAAACATCGGTCGAGTGTTTGCTTATAAAATCCGATCAAATTCCTCAATAATTTACATAAAACCACTGTGTAAGCTTGTTGGAGCTACATATTAACATGATTTATTGTGTGTACACCGTTACACATAAGACTGACCAATCGCTAGAATTATATATTTTTTTTTTATCCTTAGTGGGAAACCTCAACACGTATTTTTTGTGACATATGTATAAACTATGTGTTACATTAAATTACGCTTTAAATAAATGATAAATTACCGAGAAACACTTTTAGGAAGTACTGTAGGTTTAGATAAGTAAATGAAGTTGTTAAAAATATTATGTAGTAGAATTGTTACGTGCTTGCCATTAATAAATGCTCTGCTCACATAATACCTAATCCTTTTCCTAACATCCTGACATAATACCTTACGTCTCTAGGATATTGTCCGATGCTAAAATCTATGATGATTAAATAAAAACAGAGAGGCAAACAAAAACATTATAATGTTTACTGTTAATGACTAATGACATAATAATAATAAAATTATTATTATTATGAAGTTATTATTATTATTATATATAAAGTTATTATTATTTTTACTATTATTATTATTATTATAGTACAAGATTAATTTATTCTTTTATGATTGAATAATTTAATTATAAATTAATAGTAGACAAAAGAAATGGAACCTCTGTTTTTAACATCTTACTTGTTTCTCACTCCTAAATCTATTATATCAGTGATAAATGTTTATCAGTTTGTTTATGTTTTATTCGTCCACAAAGTTCCGATTATATTTATAGGAGATCAATTTGATTTGAAAGATTTTGCTTCGGCTAACATACCACTAAAAAACAAAAAAGAAAAAAAAAAACAAACACATAGATACATATACATATATACACACTACAAACCAACCATTACACAATCCAATCGGATATTCTTAATTGTTTATAAATTTTATATACAGCTATATGTTGGAGGTTTCCTTTGATGTTCTATACAGGAGATATATAGGACACATTACACCTGGCACTGTTTGTTGTATTGAGCATGTTATATGTGTGTGTGTGTGTTTTTGTAGTTGGTGAACCCGGGGAATGGAATATATTTACTGTTTTTTGATCAGTTAGAGGCCCAAGGCGATGGGAAGGGGAGACATACTGCTGTGATAGTACGGCCTCCAACTGACGCCTTACTGACCCATACCAAATAAATATTACCGCTTGTTTCAAGCCCTTCAATAACAAATACAAAACATTCAACTAAACTATATTTAGTTTTTAACTGAACTAATTTCTCATTCATTGCCGACCTGATTATTTTATTTTTAACATAAATATTTCCCATAACTAGATGGTTATTTATATTTGGAATAGTCTATTATGCGAAGGCTAACAAAGAATAAATAATTACATATTTTAACGATGTTATTAAAAAAGGATTGACTTATTGTGATGGAATTTGTCCTTAAAATCTATTTTGAACTATTTTAACTTAAGGCTGGTGTTTTGCTTAATTTGAGACGCAATTCTGTACAATTATTGCATATCTGTCTCATCTTGCAATTACTCGGACCAGATACCAGAATATTTTTCGTAGAAGTTCCTTTAAGGTTCTACCCTCGCTTTTATTGAATTCCATTGCAACTTGGGAAATTATAACTAGCAACCAGTCTAAAATAACTTTACAAAATAAAAGATAATTAATTGTGAAAAGCACTTAAGTTCCTTCAGAGGTTTGCTAGAAACCGTCGTTTCGCCCATACTGCAATAAGCCTTTTCAGGGTAGTTACACCTTGAAACCAATTGGGCAACGAAGGCCTTATACAGGAGATATAAAGTCGTGTAAGTGTTTCACATCAGTTTTTTTTTATGTTATTGCGAGAAACTAGATTTTGATTGCATCAGCTCATACTTAGATTCCCATCTTTAATGCTTTGTGGACTGCGCCATCTACACAGAATTAAGGACAATACAATGAATAGCTAAAAAATCCAAGTCTAAGAAAAGTTTTTCAACTTTATGAATTCCTTGGAGAAAATTTTGTGGGTATTTAACATCAGTTTTATTTTGCTCCATTAGTATAAGTAGCCAAATACAAAATGGCGGACTACATTTCTGCCTAATTCTCTTTTGCTTTCTTTTTCAAAAATGGATGAAAAATTTTAATTTTTTCTTTATAGCTCACATTAATTAGTATAAAAATTAGTATGTTATGTTTAGAAATTACTTATTTTTTTTTTTTTTAATGCAAAAAAAACAACAATTGAAAATTTATAAAATACCTACGAGGGAAAAGTATAAAAAAAAAAAAATTCTAAACTAGATTTTTCATAAAAATAATTAGCTATAAATAATTAGCCAATCACAGTGTAGAAGTAAAGACGTCAAATGTGGGCGTGGGCAACATGATAATTCTAAATTTCTGATTGGCTTAGCATACACGCACATTTCTTCACATCTTCACTTCTACACTGTGATTGGTTAATTATTTCTAAGAAAAATCTAGTTTAACCTTCTTTTTTTTTCACTAATTTTCCCTCCGAAGGTATTTTATAAATGATTACATTTTGTATAAAAAAAAAATACAAAAAATCAAGTTATGTCTGGGATTATTATTGATTGTTTTATACAATTAATGTAAGCTATAATAAAAAAACTCACAATTTTCATTGGAGTATTGAAAAAATAGGCAAAAGAATATTAAGCGGAAATACAAGATTTAATGTAATAAGTCCGCCATTATATATTTGGCGGTTCCCGTAGAAATGTTTCAAATAAAAAATTGTAGCTTTTTCTATTGTGTAGTTGATATTTTACGTTTATAGAAATTAACGTAATTTAACGTAACGTAAATTAACGTAACGAAGTCATTGGAACCGTATTCCAGAAAATCACAATAAACTGAAAGAAACCATTCTAAAGTAAAATGGCACTTCCGGTTGATGGATTTTTGCCCACGAAATCTTCCGTGTCTGATGCGATGGTATAGTACCTAAACGGAATATCAAGTTTGAGCTTCATGCAACTTTTCTAAACATGTATTTCCGGTGATAACTTAATTTCGAAAAAATCTGACACCATGATCGCCATACTTCCTTTTACTAGGTAGTAAGAGAAAGTAAATAAATCCTAACATTGATCAATGTTATCTTATCTAATGAGTCCTTCGTCTAACGAAGTTCTGTCATAAATTTAGATTGTTTACTTTGTTCTAGAAGTATTTATAGTTTAAAACACTTGAGGGCAAAAAAAAAAAAAAGTATTTTTTTAAGTACGTTCAGAAAGTGTGGGGGGCGGGGAAGGTTTATAGAAGTAATGGTTTTTGTGTGTGATCCTATAACCATGGCACTCAAAAGAAAGAAAAAAAGCGCTGAAAAAAAAGAAAAGATCGTACAAAATTTTTAAGTAACCTAAATTCCAGAGTAAAGTAGTTTAGATGGCGTGAAAACTATCACCAAACCCCCACGTGACATAAACACACGTGTGTGCCGCCAGTATACAGTGACACTACTTCACTATGTTTACAAATCCAACTACCGATCATGCCACTTAACTTCTACTTTCTTACAATTTTTTTTCTTAAGACATTTTTTCTTTTAAGGGTGGTTTTTTTTTTTTATAAAGAATATATAAGTATATATATATATATATTATTTTTTCCACCCTTCTAATGTATTATATATACACACACTCTCCCACGATTTATTTTTTATTTTGTGGAATATGTTTGACAGAAAATGATGAGATGATCTTCTTATATTGTAAACATGCTTTTTCTCTATGTGGGCGATGTTTTCGTTGACAATACATTATCGTGGGAAACAATTTTGAAAGATAATCTGAAATATTTATTTGTATAGAGAATTTTATTTTTGTTTTTGCAGGTGATGTAATTTTTTGTTTTTTTGTTTGTTTAATTTTGTGAAAAGTTCTAAAAAAAAAAAAACAAAAAAAAAACAACAAATTGTCCAGAATATACATTATATAGAGGAAGCTTTCCCAGTATACATATCATAAAAATAATGTAAAAAATCTGGTGTGAAACACTCACACAACTTTCTCTTACTCCAGTTCTCAAAATGATAATTGACAAATTTTATAGTTTGTGTACCAAATTTAATGAAATTCGTCGAAAACTGAAAAAACTGTTCAGTAAAAGCGCACTTCCGGTTTACTAATTTTCTTGAAACTTGGAATTTCAGCCATCTATTTATTTCTAACTAATTATGTTTGGATGATAGAATTGTATAATCAACTAGGATAGCACTTTAGATGAAAATCTAACCCTACCCCTCCCCTAAAAGTGCCCTTAAAAGAATTTTCCCAGAGAAATGTTTTAGATAAAAGTTGTAGATCTTTGCATGTTTAGTTTATATACGAAGTTTCATAAAAAATCGTCGGAGCCATTTTTGAGAAAATTTTGAAAAAGTGAATAAATCATTTAGTAAAGTGGTAAAGTAAACGCACTTCCGGTTATCCGATTTTTTTCAAACTCGGAATTTCAACAACATATTTAATTCTAATTAACATTATTTAGATGACAGAATTGTGAAATAAACTGAAATAGCACTTTAGATGAAAACCTAACCCCACCCCTCCCCAAAAAGTGCCCTTCAGAGCATTTTCCCGGAGAAATGTTTCAAATAAAAGTTGTAGCTCTTTGTATGTGTGGTTGATGTTTCGAGTTTAAAGAAAATCGTCGGAGCCATTTTTGAGAAAATCGCAAAAAAGTAAAAAATCTAACTAGTAAAGTGGTACTTCCGGTTGAGGAATTTTGACAGATATCGTAGTGTCAGATCCCACGGTGATGCCTAAATGGAATATCAAGTTTTAACTTTCTACGGTTTTTCGTTTTTGAGCTATGCTGTTCACATACATACATACACACACACGGACACACGGACACACACACACACACAGACCATTTGCTAAAAACCACTTTTTTGGACTCAGGGGACCTCAAAACGGATATTTCCGGTGAAAACTGGATATCGAAAATTTGACACGATTACAATACTTCCTCTTACTAGGAGTAAGAGAAAGTAAAAATAGGGAGCGATTGCTCTTGCACAACCAACAACATAGCATCGTACAATAATCACATCTTTGACTTTAACAACTCTAAGATTATATTCACTGAAAAGTATAATCAAAAAAAGAAGTTTCTATAGAGATGGCCTACATTTCCACTTGTAAGATTGACTCACAAATTTAAGCTCAATGTAACATTCACATTCACATAATGCGTAAAAAAAACATTTTTACACAAGTTTCTAATCTATTTAAAAATAAATTTTATATTAAATTAAAACTAGAATTACATAGATAATTTTCTTTTCGATAATAACCCATACTATATGAGTGTAAAATCAAAGTGGCCACACTGTATAGACAAACAAACATTACAAAACAAATATACATACAAACAAATAAAAAAAAATCTGTAATTTAACTTAAATTCGTCAGTTTTTTTTTTTTTTTTTAGTAAAATCGACTTCCATTTTTTTGGACTTAGGGGACCTCAAAACGGATATTTCCGGGGAAAACTCGATATCAAAAATTTGACACGATTACAATACTTCCTTCTTCCTAGAATTCAGTGAAAGTAAAAATAAACTATTAAATATTGTAACTTGAGTATTAAAATTAATAAAAATTAAATTAAATGAAATTTTAAAGTAATGTAAATATAAATTTATAAGAAACTGGTGGGAAAGGAATAGCTAAGTGGTTAGCGTACTGGACTCTCACGCGGAGGACCCGGGTTCGAGTCCAGCTGTGTACCCTTAGATTTTTTTCTTCCTAGGAGCTTCTACAGCTAACCGTCCGGTGATAGACAGTGTTGTCTGTAACGACAGAACACTGTCAGGAGGCCGGTAGTGCCTGAGAAGGCTCCGGGCGCTAATGACCATAGATGTTGACGCGCCTTAATTTAAAAAAAAAAAAAAAAAAATAAGAAGCTGGTCTCACTTAAATTATGATTGACAAATTTTCAATATTACAAACAAATTACGTAAGTATATTATTGTTATATCTTTAATGTACATAATCTGCCACTATAATTATTGATTTTCATCAGAGATATTTTCCGTGATAGCCTGCTTCTTTTTGTGGTCATCGACCGGTTTCGGGCGTTCGCCCACTATCAGGATGTTTTTGTTAAAACAGTGTAATAACATAGACTTGCACAGAGCTAATACAGTTGGTACACTCCCTTTAATTTTGATACACTACTTGATACAGATTTTGATACACTGTTACATATACTTATACAGTCAACTGGGAAATCATTATCTTTATGCAAGTTTCGCAGAACTTGTTATTAGTTATTCTGAACATTCCAGTCTTATCAACTCAAACATTACAGAGCAGATAATTCTGGCAAGTACCCAGAGTACTATTTGGTCTATAAAGCATATTTGGATAGACTTTAAAACTTTATCAATATTGGTACTAATCCAATGGCTGGAGATTTTTTCAAATATTGATTTTTTGATCAATATTTTGCCGAAACAAGCGCATCCAAATCATACATTCCTACTATTGACATAAAGTTCATCAAAACTACGATTGCCAATTAAATTCCGCAAGTTTATTAGATTGTCTGTGTCATGATTTTAATTTATTGTAATGTATTGAAGGGTAAAGATTATTTCCTATAGTGAGCAGATGCTTTCAGTAATTTTAAAACTAGGGTGAAAAATATATTAACAATTACCGGAGTGGCATCAGTTTCTCTAAATATGAGATTGGTTCGAAGAACTCTTTTAATAAAAAAAATGTGGTGTGAAACACTCACACAACTTTCTGTTATTCCAGTTCTCAAAATTATAATTGACAAATTTTATAGTTTGTGTACCAAATTTAATGAAATTCGTCAAAAACTGAAAAAAAAACTGTCTAATAAAAGCACACTTCCGGTTTACTAATTTTCCCGAAACTCGAAATTTTAGCCATCTATTTATTTCTAATTAATTTTGTTTGGGTGATTGAATTGTATAATCAACTATGATACCACTTTAGAAGAAGCTGTAACCCCGCCCCTACTCCAAATATGCACTTAAATGAATTTTCCCAGAGAAATGTTTTAAATAAAAGTTGTAGCTCTTTATATGTGTAGTTTTTATGTACGTACTTTCAAGAAAATCGTCGAAGCCATTTTTGAGAAAATCGCGATAAAGTGAAAAAAATCATTTAGTAAAGTGTTAATATAAACGCACTTCCGGTTACCCGACTTTTTCCAAACTCGGAATTCCAACAACATATTTAATTCTAATTAACATATTTAATTCAGTATAATATACTGAAATACCAGTTAGGATGAAAACCTATCCCCACCCCTCTCCCAGAAGTACCCTTAAATGACTTTTCGCGGAGAAACGTTTTAAATAAAAGTTTTAGCCCTTTGTATGTGTAGTTGATGTAAAAAGTTTGAAGAAAATCGTCGGAGCTAATTTTGAGAAAAATGCAAAAAAGTAAAAAAAACAACTTCTAAATTGGTACTTCCGGTTGAGGAATTTTGACAGATGAGCCACCGTCAGATCGCATGGATACCTAAACGGAATATCAAGTTTCAACTTTCTACGGTTTTTCGTTTTTGAGCTGTGCTGTTCACATACACACACACACACAGACCATTTGCTAAAAAAAACTTTTTTGGACTCAGGGGACCTCAAAACAGATATTTCCGGTGAAAACTCGATATCGAAAATTTGACACGATTACAATACTTCCTCTTACTAGGAGTAAGAGAAAGTAAGAAGGTGTTTTACTTAAGCCTGAGCGTAATATTTTATAAAAGGAATGTCAAAGTTTAAACAGCGATTATTCATTTTTCGCTACTTTTTTTTTTTATTCCATTTTCACTTTCTCTTATTCCTAGTAAGAGGAAGTTTTGTAGTCGTGTCAAAATTGTCGATATCGAGTTTTCACGGAAGTGGTTTTTAGAAAATGGTATGTATCGTATGCTGTGTATGTGAACCAGCTTAGCTCAAAAACGAAAAAAAAATCACGTAAAATTGTAACTTGATATTCTGTTTAGGTATCACCATAGCATCCGACAGTACGTTATCTATCAAAATTCCTCAACCGGAAGTACCACTTTACTGAATAGTTTTTTTCTTTACTTTTTTGCGATTTTCTTAAAAATCGTTCCAACGATTTTCTTTAAACTATACATATATTAACTACACATATAAAGATTTACAATTTTTATTTGAAACATTTCCCCGGAAAAATTCATTTAAGGGCACTTTTGGGGGGGATGGGATGGGGTTAGATTTTTTCCTCAAAAGTGCTAGTTCAGTTTATTTACACAATTATATCATCTAAATAATAATAAATTCGAATTAAAAATGTTGTAGAAATTCCTAATTTGAAGAAAATCAGACGGCCGGAAGTTTGTTTTTACTGAAAACGTATTTTTCATTTTTCTCTGTTATTTTTTTCTAAAACGGCTCCAACGATTTTCTTTAAATCAAGTATGTGAATTACACATCTAAAGTGCTACAACTTTTATTTGAAATACTTCTCCGGATAAAAATTCATTTAAGGGGGCTTTTGGGGTAGGGGTGGGGATTATGTTTGCCTCTAAAGTGCTATTTTAGTTGATTATACAAATTCTACCATCTAGACAAAATTAATTAAAAAAATAAATTGATTGCCAAAATGCTGGAATTTCAAGAATAAAATAAGTATAACGGAAGTGGTTTTTACTGAAACGTTTTTTTTTTTCAGTTTCCGTGATTTTCTTTATAAAAACATCCGACGAATTTTGATTAAATTTGGTATACTGACTATAAAATTTGTCAATAACAATTTTCAAAAAAACTGCAGTAAGAGAAAGTTTGTGTGCGACTGTTTCACACCAGATTTTTACTTTCTCTTACTCCTAGTAAGAGGAAGTATTGTAATCGTGTCAAATTTTCGATATCGAATTTTCACCGGAAATATCCGTTTTGTTACCTTTCTCTTACTCCTAGTAAGAGGAAGTATTGTAATCGTGTCAAATTTTCGATATCGAGTTTTCACCGGAAATATCCGTTTTGAGGACCCCTGAGTCCAAAAAAGTGGTTTTTAGCAGATGGTCTGTGTGTATGTATGTGATCAGCATAGCTCAAAAACGAAGAACCGTAGAAAGTTGAAACTCGATATTCCGTTTAGTTATCACTATGGGATCTGACACCACGTTATCTGTCAAAATTCCTCAACCGGAAGTACCACTTTACTAGTTGGATTTTTTACTTTTTTGCGATTTTCTCAAAAATGGCTCCGACGATTTTCTTTAAATTTGAAATATCAACCACATATTCAAAGAGCTACAACTTTTATTTGAAACATTTCTCCGGGAAAATGCAATGAAGGGCACTTTTGGGGAGGGTGGGGTTAGGTTTCCATCTAAAGTGCTATTTCAGTTTATTAGACATTCTGTCATCTAAATAATGTTAATTAGAATTAATATGTTGTTGAAATTCCGAGTTTCAAAAAAATCGGATAACCGGAAGTGCGTTTACTTTACCACTTTACTAAATGATTTATTCACTTTTCGCAATTTTCTGAAAAATGGCTCCGACGATTTTTTTGAAACTTCGTATATAAACTAAACATGCAATGATCTACAACTTTTATCTAAAACATTTCTCTGGGAAAGTTCTTTTAAGGGCACTTTTAGGGGAGGGGTGGGGTTAGATTTTCATCAAAGTTCTATCCTAGTTGATTATACAATTCTATCATCCAAACATAATTAGTTAGAAATAAATGGGTTGCCAAAATTCTGAGTTTCAAGAAAATTAGTAAACCGGAAGTGCGCTTTTACTGACCAGTTTTTCCAGTTTTCGACGAATTTCATTACATTTGGTACACAAACTATAAAATTTATCAATTATCATTTTGAGAACTGGAGTAAGAGAAAGTTGTGTGAGTGTTTCGCACCAGATTTTTACTTTCTCTTATTTTTTTTTTGTTTACACTACTTTGCAAACAACATGACCGCAATATATTACCTCTTACTCGCAATGTGAGTAGTTAATTAAATCAATGTAGTACTCGATAATGTCCTATATTAAAAGACTCCCGCAGAACCTTCTCTGCTTTTCTTCCTCAACTTCAAATAGCTCCTTACCCCCCAAAGTTCTTCAATAGTCTGTTTTTACTCAGTTTTGTTCGAGAACATTAAGATGTTATTTGAAGATAAAAAGTAGTACGAGTACATGAACTGACCTTACATTATATTTATATTCATTTTATTGTTTGAGTAAACCTAGAATCTTTTTATTTTTTATTTTTAAAGTAACTTGATATATTAAGAAACTAAACGTTTTGACTACTACTATTACAGTTAAAAGAGAAAGTAAGATTCCCCTCCCCCCCACTCTTCTGCAAGTTTCGTTAAATATTTTTTTTCTTTTTTTTTGTGTGTGTGTACTTCTGTTTTGTCTTCTCCTCCTTTCATACTTTTTACACAAGTGTGTGTGTATATATATGGCAGGATAAGTGGTCTCTGAGGAGGTTTTAGTTAGGGATATGGGCTTCTCTCTTTAAGGCAACAAAGTTCAAAGGAGTGCGCCCCACTAACTTTTTGTTTTACATGATTGTATCTGACACAACTCAGACTAAACAAAGATCACTTCATACACAGTTATGTATGTATGTATGTTGTTATGTTGTATATTTGATACTTAGGAGAAACTTCTTCACTTATTCACATTATTAGTAGCGCTGTACAAATATTAACAATTTATCACTTATTAAATATGAATTGTTAACACTCATTGGAAAATGGGAGTTTATGGGAGTTATACATTCATATAGCTTTTCTTTTTTTTTCTTTAATTTGAATATTTGAATTTCTCTTACTTCTGTAAGAAGAAGTATCGCTTCACTTTTGAAATTGAGTTCTAACCGGTAATGAATGTTAGGAGGCCAGTGAGTGTTAAAAATCTGGTGTGAACAACTTCCTCTAACTGCTGTTAATATAATTAAAAAAATAAAATGCTAATTTTTAGTTTGGGGGAAAATATAAATCACCAAAATTTATTCATTTCTTCTAACATAAATAAGGGGGAAACATGCCATTAAATGGTATGCGGACAGGTCTAACAACCCAACATCTTCCAGGCGGAGGTATACGTTATTGAAAGATGCATTCAATTCAATCTCGATAGGGGATATAAGAATCAGAAGATTGTAATCTTTTCCTAATAGCCAGGCAGCTTATTAGAGCATTGAGCGCTTTTGTCATCAGCACTATAAAATAGTTTGGGAATACCTGGATAAGCTTAATGAACTAGGGTGGAAGAATAAAGTCATCCGCGTTGGCATTGAAGGAAACAAAATTGATACTCTGGCAAAGATAGGTGCAACATCCCCGCTTCTAAGGCCTGAACCTTTTTGTGTGGTCAGCGACCAGTTTCTCTTGGAAGAACTTGGGAAGAAGAAGGATAAGGAGGTAAAGAGATTTCAACTCTGGAACTCCCTCCTCCAGACTGCGGCAGGCCAAGATCTGCCTGGGAAATTATAACCAACGGAGAATCGGAGGCCTGCACCGGTTTTAGTAAGAACAAACTCCGCGAACTTATAGGTTCTCTCACGGGGCATTATCGAATCAGAGGACACCTGACGAAGAAGCTGGGCTTGGCGAGTGCCAACATATGCAGATTCTATGGGGAAATCGAGGAAACTCCATTACATCTCCTAACGGACTGCAGCAAGGCTGCCACCCAGAAAAGATTTAAGAACTTGGATAGTTACCAGGAGTAGGAGGGGAATATACCTTCCCTAAAGTGCCTTCAGGATATTAGGATTCTTTAGTGATCTTAACCTGATGGACGTGTTGCAGATGGTGTTCGTTTGGGAAAGCTGTTTGGGGTGCTGTGGGCAGACTGCGGCACCCAGGAAGCATTGCACAATAAATCGTAAAGGTCGCAGTACATCCGGTCCCCTCCAAAAAAAAAAAACAAGCAAGTTTCTCTAAAACGGCTCCGAACAATTTTCTTCGAACTTCGTACGTGAACTAAACATACAAAGAGCTACAACTTTTATTTGAAACATTACTCCGGGAAAAATGCATTTAAGGCCACTTTTGGTGGAGGGGTGGGGTTAAATTGTTCTCTAAAGTGCTATTTCAGTTTATTACACAATTCTGTCATCTAAATAATGTTAATTAGCATTAAATATGTTGTTGAAATTCCTAGTTTGAAAAAAAAATCAGACGTTTGGAAGGGCGTTTTTACTGAAAACGTATTTTTCAGTTTTCTACTATTTCCTCTAAAACAACTTTAATTAGTTTCTTTAAACTTGGAATCTTTATTACACATATAAAGAGCTACAACTTTTATTTGAAACATTTCTTCTGGCAAAGTCATTTAAGGGGGCCTTTGTTATGTTTTTCTATTTAGTGATCGTACTACCCATAAAAATACATTGTCAATTATAATTTTGAAAACTGGAGTAAGACAAAGTTGTGTGAGTGTATCACATCAGATTTTTATAAATACTGTATAGCTTATATGATCATATAACATACAGAAATGGTACTTTATAGGAAAGCCTAACGCCCAACCCGCCCCCCCAAATGATTTTTTTCAGAAAAAATCTTTTAGCTCATTTATATGTGTGGTTGATTTAACCAAAATCTTTGAAGTAAAGAAAATCATTGAAGCCATTTTTTTATGCAAATCGGAATTGATGAAAATCGTAAAAAAAATTAAATTCGTCAGAGTCATGTTTGAGGACATTGCGAAAAAGAGAATAAATCATTTAATAAAGTGGTAAAGTGCTATGGTGTTTTATATGCACTTCCGGTTATCAAATTTTTTTCAAACTCGGAATTTCAACAACATATTTAATTCTAATTAACATTATTTAGATGGCAGAATTGTCTAATAAATTGAAATAGCCCTTTAGATGGAAACCTAACCCCACCCCTCCCCCAAAAGTGCCCTTCACTGCATTTTCCCGGAGAAATGTTTCAAATAAAAGTTGTAGCTCTTTGTATTTGTAGTTGATGTTGCAAGTTTCAAGAAAATCATTGGAGCCATTTTTGAGAAAATCGCAAAAAAGTAAAAAAAACAAACTAGTAAAGTGGTACTCCCGGTTGAGGAATTTTGACGTATAACGTACTGTCAGATCCCATGGTGATACTTAAACGGAATATCAAGTTTGAACATTCTACGGTTTTTCGTGTTTGAGCTATGGTGTTCACATACATACATACAGACACACACTCGCAGACATTTGCTAAAAACCACTTTTTTGGACTCAGGGGACCTCAAAACGGATATTTCCGGTGAAAACTAGATATCGAAAATTTGACACGATTTCAATACTTCCTCTTAGTAAGAGTAAGAGAAAGTAAAATGGAGTAGGAGGTTTTTATATCACTTAAAAATTGTATGTCATAATTACTACCTATCAGCCACTCTGTATATTGGAACATTACTATACAGGGTGTCCGAAGGTATATGGATAAACGACTTTTTATCGGAAACTAAGATAACTAAAAAAAACTAATAAATACGTGACCCCGTAGTTTTTTGTTAATTTTAATTAACAATTTCAATTTTAATTTCTCTCAGTGTTTTTAGACATTTCACAGGCCTTCGATTGTGTATGGCACGAAGGTCTTCTATTAAAACTCAGGCGAATTCTATCTAGCACTTATTACCTCATTCTCAAATCCTATCTTTCCGAACGCTTCTTCCAGATAATTGAAGGTACTTCCGAATCCTCTATACATCCTATTCTTGCTGGAGTGTCTTAGCCTCACTACTTTATTCAATCTACACATCCGACTTACCTACACTTCTCTCTACTTCTATATACACCTTTGCTGACGACACTGCAATTCTCTCCACACATAATGATCCCACGCTCTCTGTCCGCTCTCTACAATCACATCTAAATTCACTAGAACCTTGGCTGTAAAAATGGCGAATAAAAATTAATCCACATAAATCAAAATACATAGTCTTTACACTGAAACGGAAAACTCTTGCCCCTGTCTACTTACATAATTCTCCTATTCCTTCAGCCGACCATGTGCGGTACCTGGGACTATACCTCGACAAGAGACTCACCTGGAATCCTCATACACGACTTAAACGAATAGAATTAAACAAAAGATATAAGCTTCTAGCCAGACTACTTGATCACCGGTCAAAAGTAACACTTCAGAATAAAAGACGACTGTATCTATCCCTCCTAGCACCTATATGGACTTACGGACTTGAACTTTACGGTTCAGCTAAACGATCTAATATCAACCGATTACAAACTCTCCAATCTAAAATCCTCCGCCGCATTGTAAACGCTCCATTCTATGTCAGTAACCTAACAATACATAAATATCTCAAAATTCCTTTTATATCCGAACTTACTAAAACACGTTACAATAGATTTCACAAAAACTTATCAGCACACCCTAATCCATTAGCAGCTAATTCAAGGAACTCACGCCATTTACCACCCTTACCGTACTTACTTGTACCATTGTACAGTTGTAAATGATAAATAAAAAGTTAAAAAAGAAAAAAAAAAATTCTCTCAGTTTTTTGTTAGAAATCCAAATTTAATTTGCAAATTTGTTTTGGTGCTTCCAGAAGCGAGATACAGGCACCAACTTTTCATTTTTTCAAATGGGGAGGTGTGGTTTTTATTTAAGAAATAGATTCCTCTACTTTTTGTAAGAAAAATTTACATAACGGTTTTTTTTCTGTGAGTGATATTTTACAAGTTATGAATGAAAACATGATTCTTATAAGAAATTTCAAAATGATATTGCGCGTCAAATCTATGGTCATTAGCGCCCGGAGCCTTCTTAGTGCACTGCCTACCTCCGGACAGTGTTCTCTCTTTACAGACAACACCGTCCATCACCGGACAGTGAGCTGTAGAGGCTCCTAGGAAGAGAAAATCTAAGGACAGCACTGCTGGACTCGAACCCGGGTCCTCCGCGTGAGAGTCCAGTACGCTAACCACTTAGGTATTCCCTTTCCTATTTAAAAATGATATTATAACGGTTTTTTTTTTTATCGAATAAGAAGTAAAGTACTATTTTATTATAAATTTTACTCCTCATTAATTACAGATCTTGCTCGAATTGGCCTCCACCATTAGAGATGCAATTTCTTTGGCCGTAAGATACAATTGGCAGGAAAGAGCATGTCTATGCTTCTCTAATGGTGGAGGCCAGTTCGAGCAAGATCTATAATTAATGAGGAGTAAAATTTATAATAAAATAGTACTTTTCTTCTTATTCAATCAAAAAAACCGTTATAATATCATTCTGAAATTTCTTATAGGAATCATGTTTTCATTCATAACTTGTAAAATATCGCTCACAGAAAAAAACCGTTCAAGTAAATTTTTCTTACAAAAAAAATAGAGGAATCTAATTCTTAAATAAAAACCACACCTCCCCATTTGATAAAAATGAAGTTGGTACCCCTGTATCTCGCTTCTGGAAGCACCAAAATAAATTTGCAAATTAAATTTGGATTTCTAACAAAAAAAACTACGGGGGACACATATTTTTTAGTTTTTTTTTCTAGCTATCTTAGTTTCCGATAAAAAGTCGTTATCCATATACCTTGGGACACCCTGTATATGTATTTTATATCCCATTTAAATGAATGAACTACTTAAGAAAAGCAATCAAACAGAAAGACTTCTTATGAACAATAGCATTTAAACATACGGAAATCGCTAACTCTATCTTTTTGACATAAGTCAAAAAGAGAACTGGCAACTTTTTCTTCACTGACAGTTCTATAGTAATGCTTTCATATATATGCTTTATTTATCTAAATATGCTTAAAGTTTATTTTTCCATTCCCTATCTCCTCTATATATGTACGTCTGTCTGTATTCAGTTAACTCTTAAAACTAACAAAATGAAACCCCAACTTTTAAGTGTATCAATGTGGGCTACTAAGCCCCCCTCTCTTTGTCGGCAACGCCTGTATACTGTCCCTACATGTCTTCTAAATGTCAATCATACAAACTCTCCCACAACTTTCCAGATTATTTTCTTTTTAAAAATGCTACCATATTTAGGTCAAGACGGTAAAAATACTTGCAAAGCCTACCATGTCTTGAAACATGGAGGATGAGAAAGTTTAGAAGGAAAAAAAAGCCTTTGCATGGATAAACATGTCCTTTTTTTGTGTATGGCTAATAATTAGTGTTAGAGGGAAAACTGTCCTACAAAAAAAAAAGCCGACAAAAGTATTGAATTTTGGTGGGGGTAAAGTAAAGTAGAGAAAAAAATAAAGTATTGAAGACCACACAGGCATCAGCTGTCACTCAGAGAATATTTTGTAGAATAAGTAGATTAGCATCCTTTTATTGGTAATAATATGGGAGAAGGTTTGGTCAGCAGATAATGTCTCATTTTTATCTTATTCTTCCTATGTCCACAGGCAAGGCAGATGGGAGTCATTCTACTGTCTGAGCACGAGTAACCGGACTGAGTCAAATAACATGACGAACAAAAGTATAAATGAGATTATCACGCATTCTGAAGTGGAAAACTAAAAATGTTTTTTTCTTGTCTAGAAATGGACTAAGGATTAAGGAAGAAGTTTGCATTGTACAAATGAAAACTCAGATGACCATTTCTTTCATTTGTTGCTTTTTACCTTCCTACATCTTAAACTTTTACAGATTAAACGATCTTTAAATATAATCAGCTTAACATTGTTTTCTTGAAAAAAAAAAAACAAAAAAAAAAACGAATCTTATAATTTTTTCCTTCTTTTTTTACTTTTTTAAATTTAAGGCGCGTCAATATCTATCTTTGGCGCCCGGAAGCCTTCTCAGTGCACTGCCGGTTTCCGGACAGTGTTCTCTCGCTACAGGCAACACTGACCATCACCGAACAGTGAGCTGCAGAGGCTCCTAGGAAGAAAAAAAAATCTCATGTGAAACACTCACACAACTTTCTCTTACTCCAGTTATCAAAATTATAATTGACAAATTTTATAGTTTGTGTACCAAAATTTAATGAAATTTGTCGAAAACTGAAAAAACTATTCAGTAAAAGCGCACTTCCGGTTTACTGATTTTCTTCACAACCGGAATTTTGGCCAACTATTTATTTCTAATTAATTTCATTTGGATGATAGAGTTGTATAATCAAGTATGATACCACTTTAGAGGAAGCTGCAACCCTCTCCTAAAAAATGCCCTTAAATGAATGTTCCAGAGAAAGTTTTTTATATAAAAGTTGTAGATCTTGAATGTTTTAGTTTATAGGTAGGTCACGAAACTCGTCGGGCCATTTTGAGAAAATCGCGAAAAAATGAAAAAATCATATTTAGTAAAGTGTTAAAACAAAAGCACTTCCGATTTTCCGATTTTTCTCAAACTCTGAATTACAACAACATATTTAATTCTAATTAACATTATTTAAATGACCGAATTGTGTAATAACCTGAAATAGCACTTTAGAGGGTAACCTAACCCCTCCCCTCCCCCAGAAGGGCCCTTAAATCAATTTTCCAGAGAAATGCTTGAAATAAAAGTTGTAGCTCCTTGTATATGTAGTTGATGTAAAAAGTTTAAAGAAAATCCTTGGAGCCATTTTTGAGAAAAACGCAAAAAAGTAAAAAAGTCAACTAGTAAAGTAGTACTTCCGGTTGAGGAATATTGACAAATAACGCACAGTCAGATCGCATGTTGATACCTAAACGGAATATTAACTTTCAGTTTTCTACGGTTTTTCGTTTTTGAGCTATGCTGTTCACATATACACACAAACACACACACACACACACATATACACATACTCAGACCATTTGCTAAAAACCACTTTTTTGGACCCAGGGGACCTCAAAACGGATATTTCCGGTGAAAACTCGATATCGAAAATTTGACACGATTACAATACTTCCTCTTACTAGGGGAGTAAGAGAAAATAAAAAAAATCTAAGGTGTAAGCACTGGATTTGAACCCTGAACCTCCCGCGTGTGAGTCCAACACGCTAACCACTCAGCTAATTCCTTCCATATTTTTTCATATTATTATTAATTATTATATAATAAATTAATAGACAAATTTTCTTTAAAATTATAATCTCATTTATAAAATTTTATAGTTTAGGGCCTTGCCATAAAAAGATGGTGGTGGAAGGTTATCATGTATACTTAAGTATAATTATTAGTAACAGTTAAAATTTTAACGTAATTAATAGGTCCTATCCCCCTCCCCCCCAACCCAGACAAACCTTAAATTAATTTATTCCTGAAAAATGATGTCACAAATAAAATTGGTACAATTTTCCGAATGTCAGAAAATTTAAACAAAAAAAACTAATTGCGTATATTCGTAATTACGGTTACGAAGCCTACAAGTTGGAACTTCCTGTAATTTTATGTTTTTGAGCTATGTTCACATAGACACACACAAATTTCTAAAACCCACATTTTCACACTCTGGAAACCTCAAAACTCGATATCAAAAATTAGATATAAGATTAGGAATAAGAGAAAGTAAAAATTCAGTGAAGCCGTTTTAGAGAAAATTCCAAAGAAACTAAATATCCTATAATGCATTTTAATGTAACCATCAAATAGTATAGTTGATAGAACAAATTACACTGAAGTTGTACTTTAGAGGAAAGTTTAACGTTGCTGCTCCCCCAGGACCCCCCAAAAAAACAATTTTCCTGTCAAAACATCTTAAATAGAAGTTATAGGCATTTATGTGTGCAGTTAGTATAAGAAATTTAATGAAAATCGGGAATAATGGAAAAAAATATTCAGTAATGTAACTCGCACTTAGGATAGATTTTGACCAAAACCAACCTGTATTGGTAAAGTGTGCGCTCTACCGTCATGATTTTGTATAGTGTGCGCTCTACAGTCATAATTCTGGTATACTGTGCGCTCTACCGTCATGATAGTAGAAGATGGATAGGTTTGCCAAATTAGGTGCCTCTCTCCCTTTCTATAGTCCCGAGCCTGCTGTTGGCGTTCCTTTTGGCACATGTCTGAGAAGCTTCCAGTCATGGACAGCGTCACAGCACTCACCCCTATGGTTGAGGATGAGCACCGTGGGTTATCGACAGCCTAATGAAATGTTATTGGTGATGTTGTGTTGTATTGTTTGTAGCAGCACGAGCGGTTTTGTAAAAGGGCTTGTAAGTATATATGTTTAAGAGAGAGAAGTATCAGAAATAAGAAAGTAGTCACCACTGCTAACAATAAATATATTCTATTAAAATAATAACTACAAGTTATTTGCAAAGATATTATAAACTTATTAATATGCACTGATGCTAAGAGAGAGCGAAAAACAAGTGTTCTGCTTCGGTGTCCTACAACCAACTGTCTTTGAAGGAATGTCTTCTAATTGTTATTTCAAATCTTTCTGCTTCGGTGTCCTACAACCAACTGTCTTTGAAGGAATGTCTTCTAATTGTTATTTCAAATCTTTCTGCTTCGGTGTCCTACAACCAACTGTCTTTGAAGGAATGTCTTGTAATTGTTATTTCAAATCTTCCCCTTTGAGAAGAAGGGGGCACACAATGCCATCAAGTTCTTGAACTCTAAAAGATAATAGTGGTCTTCTACCTGAAATGTCCTTTGGCAAGGGAATTGTCACATATTCTTCATAATTTTGATTTTTTTCAAATTAAGTATAATTTTATATTTCTTGTATCCATCACTACTAAGATGCTGACTGGAGGGGGGGTCAGGGTAGGTCTTTCAGCCAGGAGATGCTATGTCTTTCACGGACCTCACTCGGGTAAGTGGTTGCTTTCCTCACTGGGAATTGTAGCTTAAGAAGACTTAGGTACAGGACCTTTGGCCGGAACAAGATGTCGGTGGAGGAGCTTAGGCTATGTCCTTTTAAGGTTATGGTCTGACTTATTCGGACTGTGGCAAAACTTAAATGGTTGAAAACCGAGCCCAGACTTTTGTTTCAGACCCGATAGTTGTTATTCTTTTGGGGCAACTATATGGGTCTATGGAGGCGTTGGATAATATGCAGGGTTCTGCCCTCCTCTATCGTCAAGACTCTCGCGTTACTAATGCAATTATTATTACAAAAAAAAATCTTAAATAATTCATTCAAGTAAAAAAAATAAAGTACAACTAAATAAATTATAAAAAGAAATAATCTATAACAAATTAAGTGATGGCTAAATGCACTTTACCGTCGGTATAGTGATTCTGGTATAGTGTGCGCTCTATCATCATGATTCTGTATAATGTGGGTTCTATAGTCATGATTCTAGTTTAGAATACTCCCCTCTACCACAAAAATTAAAATTAAAAGTATTATTTACAAAACATTTATAATCACGATTGAACTTTACAGTATGTTCGACGCTCATGACAATAAGCGCGCGAAATAGAACTGTGATCCACTTATTTTCGAGTTTTGTCCGACTAAGGGTTTTTTTTTTTTTGAGTCCACGACCGGTTTCGAGAGATTACTGAAGACTTATAGAGACTCTGGTAATTACTAGAGTAGAGAACATATATTATACAGCAGGTATTGGGTTGGTGTAAAAATAATGCAGGTTTTTGAACTTTCATCTTTTGTTTACTTCTGCTTGCCAAGTAAACAAAGATAATCCTCCAGTCTAGGTGGTAATGGATTATAAACAATGTTTATTAATGTTAATTTTCCTCAAATATCAGTTTAGTTTGTGTTCCATTTTGTATGAGTTAAGACCTCCGATATTCACCATGTCAAAACAAGATTTTCGTCAAATTTATTTTTACGAGTTCAAACTTGGTCGAAGTGCGGCTCAAACTGCGCGTAACATCAATGTTGTTTGGGGGGAAGGAAGCATCAGTGAATGTACAGTGCAGCGATGGTTCCAAAAATTTCGTGTTGGAGATTTTGATCTCGAAGACAAGGAAGGTCGCGGTAGGCCCTCTGTTGTTGATCACGACCATCTTAGGGCATTGGTGGAAGATAACCCTCGCAAAACCACTCGGGACTTTGCGAGAGAAGTTAGTGTTGACCACTCAACAGTCGTTCGCCATCTCGAACAAATTGGTAAAGTTAAAAAGCTCGACGTGGGTACCTCACGAATTGACCCAGAGCCAAAAACATCGGCGTTTTGAAATTTGCAATTCTCTTCTGTTGCGCTACCAAAATGAACCATTTCTTAATCGAATCGTGACATGGGATGAAAAATGGATCCAATACGACAACAGGAGACGGTCAGGCCAGTGGCTGGACAAGGATGAAGCACCAAAACATTTCGCGAAACCAAGCCTGCACCCGAAAAAAGTAATGGTGACAGTGTGGTGGTCTACTGCAGGTGTAATTCATTACAGCTTCCTAAATACTGGCGAAACAATCACGGCTGAAACATATTGTCAAGAAATTGACAAAATGCATAGGAAATTGCAAAATCTTTGTCCAGCATTGGTGAATCGGAAAGGACCAATTTTTCTTCACGATAACGCCAGGCCACATATCGCAATGCCAACTCTCAGGAAACTTCAGGAATTGAAATATGAAACACTTCCGCACCCTCCATACTCCCCAGATGTCTCGCCGACGGACTTCCACTTATTTAGACATTTGGACAACTTCTTAAGAGGAAAAAATTTTAGGGACCGAAGTGAAACCGAAAATGCCTTCCGCGAGTTTATTGAGAGTTTAAATAATGATTTTTTTTAGAAACTGGAATAAAAATGCTTCTGACACGTTGGCAACTATGTGTTGATAATGATGAAACATATTTTGAATAAATAATCTTAGTTTTATACAAATTATAATTTTTTTTTTTTGGCATATAAAAACCTGCATTATTTTTGTACCAACCCTATATCATTAATGTTGGTAAAGCGCATACCATATCAGCACCAACCAACCTTATTGTCAGATTGTAGTTCTTGAACAGATTATCAAATTTTGTGATTTTGCGTTTTTGAGTTGGATTGTTCAACACGTACAACCCATTCAAACTATTCGCTAAAAACATTGTTTTTCTGACTCTGAGGGGACCTCAAAACGTATATTTCTCGTAAAAAATTCCAATACGAAAATATGACACTCTTACCAAAACAAAAGAGAAAGAAAAAAAAAATTGTTACAGAAGACTGCCATACACATAGAGAAATCACAGAATTAGACCAAACTACCAGAGCTAAAAAAAAGTACATGAAAAGCGTTATGTCTAATCGATTAAAATTAAAGTAACCCCTCTTTTTTGAGGTAATTTCTGTGGGCGGAAATGGTTGATTTGTAACTCGTCCACTAACGACAGGAAGTTGTTTATTAAGTATTTTCTCGTGTAAGTATTTAATACAATGTGTGTTATTTCTGATGTGGTTAAGCACGTGTAATAAAATAGAAAAGTTGGAATTTTTTTTTTATTTTTATAAACTTTATAATGTCTAAACGGGGTAAAAAACAATAAAAATAAAACAGTGGCTATTTTTAAGGGGAGAAGGGAGTAGCTAGAGTTGTATAGTCAAGACTGTATTATATGGAGGGAAAATTGAAAGATAGTAGTGACGTCACATAGCGGTGTGTGCCGACAAACAGTGGCCAATACACCCCTCTCTTCTCAAATACCCAATGTACTTTTGTTGACCCAGAAAATATAAACGTCATACTGATGGTTGAATAGTTATATATATTGCACTAAGAAGATCTATGTTAGGTTGTTGGAAACTGCTTGTCATTATAGAGACATCAGGGGGCGGAGCACACCTGTCCAGTTAGTGAAATATATCTTCTTCTTTTGCCGAACTGACCTCCTTTAACTCCACCTGAATGTTATTTCATCCCCCCCACCCCCCCCCACATTACACCCTCTCAAACTTATTTGCGGACAACTAAAAAGTATTTCATTCCCCTTCCCCCTAAACAACTCTCCTTCAATATTTTCTGTTTAACAATTTACAAAAATATCAAAACATAAAAAAAGCATTTTTTTTTACTGAAAAGTCAAAATAATTATAAGAATCATATAATTATGGTTTCCCAAAATTAGAACCTACGAGAAATAATTAAACTTTTAAATTATTAATTTTTTATTTTTTATTTATTCATTTTTTTTTACTTTTGATTACTCTGTAAATTTTTGGAAATGAGTTGTCACTGGATAATCATGTTTTGGGGTATCCTGAGTAACAACAACATGTTGTTTTCGAAGAGTCAGGTATGAATGTTTATCCTATGTCTGTGTGTGTGTGATCGCATATATGAATAAACAAAATATATATAAAAAAAATCTGAGGTGAAACTCCAGTTTTCCAAAATTGTAATTGACAAATTTTATAGTTAGTGTACCAAACATTGATGAAATTCGTTAGAATTCATCGAAAACTGAAAAAAAAAAAAACAAACTGTTCAGTAAAAGCGCACTTCCGGTTTATTTATTTTGCTTGAAACTCGGTATTTGGCCATCTATTTATTTATAATTAATTTTGTTTTTGGATGGTAGTGTAAGAATGTTGTGAGGAGATGTTGGTTGTTGATGATGAAAGATAAACACCTTAAGATTTGGTTTAAGATATATAATTGATATATATATGTATATGACTGTATACCAAAGACTTTACACTTTAGAGTTTAGAACCTAACTGAACTGACAGACTGACGTGGCTAAACGATATGTACGGAGTGTGAATTAACAGAATGATGTCTGACGTGTAAGACTGAATTGAACAGAATGACTCTCTGACTGTCTCTCTCGTATATATATACACTCGCCGAGCCTCTCCTCTCTGTGCGAGAGGGGCTGTTTCTCTCCGCTAGAGTGGATGAGTGGTGGGGGTTCAGTGGTTCACTAAGACCACTACAGTAGAAATATGGTATAATCAACTATGACAGCACTTAGAGGAAAAACATAACCCCTCCCTCCCCCAAAAGCCCCCCCCCCACCTTAAATGACTTTACCAGGAGAAATGTTTCAAATAAAAGTTGTAGCTCTTTATATGTGTAGTTCATATTTGTAGTTTAAAGAAAATCGTTGGAGCCATTTTCGAGAAAATACCAGAAAACTGAAATATACGTTTCCGTAACAACGCTCTTCCGGTCCATCTAGTTTTTTTTCAAACTTGGAATTTCAACAACATATTTAATTCTAATTAATATTATTTAGATGAGAGAATTGTATAATAAACTGAAATAGCACTTTGATGAAAACCTAACCTTCTCTACCAAAAGTGCCCTTAAATAATTCTTCCAGAGAAATGTTTTAAATAAAAGTTGTAGATTTTTGTGTGTATAGTTGATATAACAAGTTTGAAGAAAATCGTCGGAGCCATTTTTGAGAAAACTGTAAAAAAAAATGTAAAAAATATCAACTAGTAAAGTAGTAACTTCCGGTTGAGGAATTTTGACAGATAACGCGTACTGTTAGATCCCATGGTGATATCTAAACGGAATATCAAGTTTCAACTTTATCCGGTTTTTCTTTTTTGAGCTATGCTGTTCACATACATATACATACATACACATACACAGACCATTTGTTAAAAACCACTTTTTGAGGACTCAGGGGATCTCAAAACGGATATTTCCGGTGAAAACTCAATATCGAAAATTTGACACGATTACAATACTTCCTCTTACTAGGGAGGAGTAAGAGAAAGTTCTGGGGAATTGTAACGTTTCTTTATAGTCTCCACTTCAGTGCATTTTATGGTTTTACTACTGATGCATTAAAAGCATAATGGGACGGGCAGGAATTATGAGGGAAATTATCCATTTTGAATTTGTCCCAACTAGTTATAAATTCAAAATATAAAAAGATGCAATGAAGGTAGTGTACTGAAATAATTTTTATCATTCAGCAATACCTTTACAATGTGATACCAATGAGCGATGTGTTTGCATTATATTAGCCTTTTTGAAATTAAGTTGTTTCAAACAGAATGTCTTAGAAAACAAAGTTGTGACTATCAGTTTAAAGTTAAATAGCTAGTGGCAGGGTCTGCTATTATGTGAAACACAATCATAAAACATAGCACAAAGTGCTGAGGGATACTTTTTTTTTAAAAGATGTCCAGGTAAAGAATGTAAAAGAGATCTTACTTAGTTAGTGTGTGGGGGACAAAGTGTATATAATCTACAAAGTTACCGCATTTCGTGCACTAACAACCACTACTATGGGATGGGGACCAATCTTTTTGCCCTTACTCTAAATATATGTTACAATTTTGTGTACTGCCTGTCAACCTCTGCTATACGAATAACATATTTCCATGGCAACACCTTTGTCCCGTCCTCCTTAGCAAATTTTTAATGTATTTATTTTAAAGTAAATTTTTTTTCTTTATAACTAAGTTAAAAGAAAATAGTAAAGTAGATCTGCAAAAGAATTGAGGATGATATATCGTGGATATTTTTACAAACGTTTTGGAAATTGTCCCAAAATTTGAGAATGAAATTTTCAGTTTATTAAATAGCAAAAAGTGAAGTTAGAGATTAGATTCCACTGCGAATTCATTGAGAGGTCTATTGTGGATCCTCCGGGTTTAATCAGGCTTAGCAAAAGCAGAAAATGGCTTCAGGATTGCTAGTTCCCCCAGTTGAAGAAACCTTATCCTCTCCAGGCCGGCACATTCACAAAGGATGTGTGTACCGGAGTTTCCTCCACGGCCCTGCAGAAACGGCATAACGCGTCGTCTGCAAGTAGTAAGTGGTGCATGTGCCTATTCAGCCTGCAATGCTCTGTAAATAGACCCACTATTAGCCTTATATCCATCCCTTTGGCTATGGCTCAGTAGATCCCTGATGAATGTAGGTAAAAATGTCTTTCAACAAAGAATTTAGCCTGCCACTGCCCTGGCCTACTTTCCGACCAACCTCAGACGCTGGTCTTCTATCCATTTCTTTGATAGAAGCGTGAATCAGGCTCCTGGGCAACCCGCAGAAGGGCTCGGGGCTTATAAAGGTTCCTTCGGGCCACCACAACAATAAGAGCGATCACAACCCGACTTTCCTTAATGTTTTACATGTTTTTAATTTGTTTTTTATTAAAATTGATTCTAGTAATCGGTTAATATGGTTAAAAAATATTAAAAAAAAAAAACCTTCGACTTATATCTGCGGATGCGGATGCCCTGGCGAGGGAGGGTTCGAAGGATACCTTTAGCCAAATTCAAACTTCTATCAAGGGTTGGATAGAAGTACAGCTCTGCATTGGTGGGACAGAACACCAAGACAGAGGCAGGCTAAACTCTTTATTAAGAGAAATTTGCCTAAATTTACAAGGACCTATTGAGCCATAGCCGAAGGGATATAAGGCTAATTTGTGGGTCTACTAACGGGGCATTGCAGGCTGAATAGGGTGAAACTAGACCACTTGTTACTTGCGGATAACGCGTTATGCCGATTCTGCAAGACTGAGGAGGAAACCGCGGCACACATCCTTTATGAGTGTGCCGGCCTGGCGAGGATATTATGAGAATGATGAAGGAGAGAAAATCGTTTGGTTTAGATTAATAAACTGGATATTATGACTCAACACTATAATAATGTAAAAATCTGATGTGAAACACTCACACAACTTTCTCTTACTCTAGTTCTCAGAATTATAATTGACAAATTTAATGAAATTCGTCGAAAACTGAAAAAAACTGTTCAGTAAAAGCGCATTTCCGGTTTACTAATTTTCTTGAAACTCGGAATTTTGGTCATCTATTTATTTCTAATTAATTTGGTTTGGATGATAGAATTGTATGATCAATCAACTATGATAGCACTTTAGTGAAAAATTTAACCCCACCCCTCCATCAAAAGTGCCCTTGAATGAATTTTTCCCAGAGAAATGTTTTAAATAAAAGTTGTAGCTCTTTGTATGTTTAGTTTATATATGAAGTTTGAAGAAAATCGTTGGAGCCACTTTTGGGAAAAACGCGAAAAAGTGAAAAAAATCATTTAGTAAAGTGGTCATGTAAACGCACTTCCGGTTATCCGATTTTGTCGAAACTCGGAATTTCAACAACATATTCAGTTCTAATTGACATTATTTAGATGACAGAATTGTTTAATAAACTGAAATAGCACTTTAGATGAAAACCTAATCCCACCCCTCCCCCAGAAGTGCCCTTAAATGGATTTTCCCACAGAAACGTTTCAAATAAAAGTTGTAGCTCTTTGTATGTATAGTTGATATACTAAGTTTGAAGAAAATCGTAGGAGCCATTTTTGAGAAAAATGCAAAAAAGATACTTCCGGTTGAGGAATTTTGACAGATGACCCACTGTCAGATCCCATGGTGGGTGATACCTAAACGGAATATCAAGTTTCAACTATCTAGGGTTTTTCGTTTTTGAGCTATGCTGTTCACACACAAACACACACACACACACAGACCATTTGGTAAAAACCACTTTTTTGGACTCAGGGGACCTCAAAACGGATATTTCCGGTAAAAACTCGATATTGAAAATTTGACACGATTACAATACTTCCTCTTACTAGAGAAGTAAAGAGAAAGTAAAAAGTGACACTGACTGCTTGGACTTTACACTAAAATATATAGAATGGTAATGAGAGGTAAAGGTTGATGACACGTAGTGAATGCTGTGAGAACTCTGCTCTATATATATATATTTATCCCTCATATATCTCCTGCCACTAAATTTAAGCAATTTCTCCCACTCTAATCTGAGAGAGTGGTCCTGTCATTTTTTGTCTCTCTTTCTTTGCTATGGATCGGATCCCTCTATTTGGATCCTATTACAGAGGACAAGATTTCTTCAACTGAAGACAAGCAATCCCAAAGCCATTCCGAGCTTCATGACGGAGCCGCTCTCAGCTTTGCTAGGCCTGATTAAGAGGACGAAGCTAAGGGAATGTGCTATAATTTTTAGGGGATCCACAATAGATCTCTTATTGTAGGCTCGCAGTGGAATGAGGCTCGCCCTCCCCTTTTGAATCTAATCCAATCTACAAATACGTTGTATTATGTCAAATTTTGTATGAAAAAAAAAAAAAAAAAGAAAAAATTTCATTTCATATTGAAATCATGGCAATTAACTCAGAAAACATTTTTAGATGGAGCATCTACGACGGAATATGTAGAGCTATCTTGTTTTTTCGATTTTTCTCGGAGAAATGTAAATTGTTAAAAACTTGTGTTTTTTTTTTTTTGGCTCACTGAAATTCAGAAAACATTTATGTCCTATTAAAAATTCATTTTCAGAAATTTGACACGTTCGCAAATAGTAATAGTATAGTAATAATATGAGTAATTACTATTTTTTTGTAAAAGATTATCTTATTCCTTTTTTGGAAATTATTTTTTCAAGTTCATCGAATACAAATAGATCATCGTAATCTTTTATATATGATGATATGTAATTAACAATGACAATGTGTTCATTAATAGTAATATATAACGTAATTTCCCCCCTCCATCTTCCTAAAATTGAATGAAATAATGAAACAAAATTATATTGCATGTAGATTATCAAGATAATTTGTTGATATAACTTCAATTTTTTTTTTTTTCCTATATGTATTCAGTCTAGTAGAGTGCGTTGTACGTAATCTAATGTAATTATCTGTGGCTTTCTTTTTTCTTTTTGTTTTTTTTTGTAAGTATGTCAGTTTATACCGTACTGTTAATATTGGCTACAACTAGTGAGGCACTGTACATACCATTAAACATGTACAACCAACAGACAATAATGTATTCTTGTATTTTACCGGTTATTAAAGAATATAAAACTAATCAACCAATATCATTACATTATTCTATACCAAATGAAGTTAAATACAATATAAAATTAAATGCTATATTTAATAGAATGATTGGTGAACATAATGTAACATTGAACATAATTGACAGATGTATACATACAGATATTATAACACCATCGCCAAGAATTTATATATTATTTGCTTATGGTGAAACAATAAATCAAATTATATTTTCAATTAGAAAACAAATGAGTTATATATCTTGTAATAGCATAATATGGAAAGCTAATGTTAGATTGATAGCAGTTTTGATTATGGTAAAGCCTATTAATGAAGAAATGGAATACAGTTTGTCCCAGTTATTGTTACAAATATTTTGGAAATTTAATGTAAGTAATCTATATCTTTTATTTGACACTTAATGGGGGGGGAGGGGGGCCAAAAATACAAAAAATACTAAAAAAGAATTCCTAATATTTTAGGGATCACAATTCTTTTTCCATAATTCCGACTCCATGATTGCCAAACAATAAATCCAAATGGGATCAGGGGTGATTTTTAGTTTCTGAACGCCTCTTCATCGACCTAATTTAAGAAAAAAAAATCTGGTGTGAAACACTCACACAACTTTCTCTTCCTTCAGTTCTCAAAATTATAATTGACAAATTTTATAGTTTGTGTAGCAAAATTTAATGAAATTCGTCTCGAAAACTGAAAAAAAAAAAACTGTTCAGTAAAAGGGTACTTCCGGTTTACTAATTTTATTGAATCGCAAAATTTTGGCCATCTATTTATTTCTAATTAATTTTGTTTGGATTTAGGGCATCTCATAATCTATATTTCCGGTAAAAATTAGATATCAATAATTTGACAAAATTACAATACATTCTCTTACAGAGCAGTAAGAGAAAGTAAAATATCTGGTGTGAAACACTCACACAACTTTCTCTTACTCCATTTTTTTCAAAAATTGTAATTGACAAATTTTATAGTTAGTATAACAAAATTTAATGTAAATTCATTGGTGTTTTTATGGAAAAAAAAATCACGAAAAATGAAAAAAAAATTTACAGTAAAAGCGCACTTCCGGTTTACTAATTTTCTTGAAACTTGGAATTTTGGCAATCAGTTTATTTCTAATTAATTTTGTATAGATGGTAGAATTGTATAATCAACTATGGATAGCACTTTAGAGAAAAAACATAACCCCACCACACGCCACTAGGAGAAATGTTTCAAATAAAAGTTGTATGTAGCTCTTTGTACCTGTAGTTCACATTCCTAGTTTAAAAAAAGTCGTTTGGAACCGTTTTTAGAGAAAATTGCAAAAAAACTGAAAAATTCATTTCAAGTAAAAACGCACTTCTGGTCATCCAAATTTTTTCGGAAACTCAAAATTTCAACAACATATTTAATTCTAATTAATATTATTTAGATGACAGGATTGTATAGTAAACTGAAACAGCACTTTAGCGGAAAATCTAAACCCACCCCTCCCACCAGAAGTACCCTTAAATGAATTTTTTTCAGAGAAATGATTTAAATAAAAGTTATAGATCTTTGTATCTGCACTTGATATCCCAAGTTTGAAGAAAATCCGCGGAGCGGATTCAGTTTATTACTATTTCAGTAATAAAATGAAATAGCGCTTTAGAGGACAAACCCATCGACCCAACTCCCCTAAAAGTGCCCCTTAAATGCATTCACCCGGAGAAATGTTTGAAATAAAAATTTTACACAACATTGCATGTGTAGTTGATAACAATTGTAAAGAAAATCGTTGGATGCATTTTCGAGAAAATTGCGAAGCAGTGAAAAAAAAAAAACATTCAGTGAAGTGGTACTTCCGGTTGAGGAATTTTGACCGCTGACCTACTGTCAGATCCCATGGTGATCCCCAAACGGAATATAAAGTTTGAACTTTCTGCGATTTTTCGTTTTTGAGCTATGCTGTTCACATACACTCACACACACACACACACACACACACACACACCATTTGCTAAAAACCACTTTTGTGGTCTCAGGGGACCACAAAACAGATATTTCCGGTGAAAACTCGATATCGAAAATTTGGCACGATTACAATACTTCCTCTTTCTAGGAGTAAGAGAAAGTAAAAAATGATATGAATCTCTGACAAGTCTTTCTCTTGCTGCAGTTCACATTGACAATTCTAATTGATAGGTTTCCTCTCGCAAGGGGAAGAGAACTAGCCATGACTTGAGGGATCTTGGGGGTTCCTGTAGGGATTCGAGCCTGGAAAAACACTTCTCTGATACCTCCAGGTTTGATACAATACAGTTAGGACCTGCAGATGATGTACGCAACTATTTGGATCTAGCAAACACCTCAGAAAAACAAAGACTGATCTCACTAATACACAAATCAATAACAATTAGACATTGTTGTAGTCTTCACAAACCGACTACATTCTTTTTACAGTGACTGACAGATAGGGTAGCCACAATAGGTCTTTCAGGTCGCAAGGGATTTTATCAGTAAGCTGCTTCCTCTACTTAACAGGTTGGAAGCCTGGAGCAAAGAAATAATAATGAGCTGAATGATATGTATGGAGATACTCTTATTTCGCTGCACGTTAAGATTAAATAGGCCGGGAATGTGCAGTTCGATGGAAAAATGCCGAGTGAATAAATTACAGTCCACAACAGAAAGTGTAGAGTTCCAAAACTAGATGGATTCACCAAATCTGGAGGATGCAAATATAGGTATTAGACAATGGAAGATGAAGTAATAAGTTTGATTCCCTGACTATCATAAGTTTTCATATCATATCAATAAAATTTGGCTAAAAATCGCAGTAAAGTCCCTGTAAGGGTATTGTGAGGAGATGTTGGTTGTTGATGATTACACTTTGATGATACACTTTAGAATTTAGAACTGAACTGAACTGACAGACTGACGTGGCTAAAATGATATGTACGGAGTGTGAATCAACAGAATGATGTCTGATGTGTAACACTGAATTGAACAGAATTAATGCTCGACTGTCTCTCTCTCTCATATATATATCCACTGGCCGAACCTCTCCTCTCTGTGCGAGAAGGGCTGTTTCTCTCCGCTAGAGTGGATGAGTGGTGGGGGTTCACTAGATAGATAAACACCTTAAGATGGTTAAGATATGTAATTGATATAAATATATATGACTGACTGCCAAGGACTTTACACTATAAAGTTAAGAACTACTGAACTGAACTGACAGACTGACGTGGCTAAATGATATGTACGGAGTGTGAATCAGCAGAATAATGTCTGATATGTAAGACTGAATTGAACAGAATTAATGCTCGACTGTCTCTCTCTCATATATATATCCACTGGCCGAACCTCACCTCTCTGTGCGAGAGGGGCTGTTTCTCTCCGCTAGGGTGGATGAGTGGTGGGGGTTCACTAGATAGATAAACACCTTAAGATGGTTAAGATATGTAATTGATATAAATATATATGACTGACTGCCAAGGACTTTACACTATAAAGTTAAGAACTACTGAACTGAACTGACAGACTGACGTGGCTAAATGATATGTACGGAGTGTGAATCAGCAGAATAATGTCTGATATATAAGACTGAATTGAACAGAATTAATGCTCGACTGTCTCTCTCTCATATATATATCCACTGGCCGAACCTCTCCTCTCTGTGCGAGAGGGGCTGTTTCTCTCCGCTAGAGTGGATGAGTGGTGGGGGTTCACTACCCCTACAGCCCCTAAAGTCATTTTTTGTTGTTAAATTATTTACCCAATGGCCAAATTTTCCAAACTTAGGTTTTCAAAACATTTGGAAAATATATATTTTAAGGTCCTTTGATTAGATAAAAAAATTGTTCATATTGTGTGCGCGTGAAATAAAAAATCGCTTTAATCTTAAAACAAGGCATTAAACGATCAGCGAAAATGCCCAATTTACTGAATTGTTTTTTACTTTCTCTTACTGATGAAAGAGAAGGTATTGTAATTATGTCAAATTTTCGATATTGAGTTTTCACCGGAAATATACACACTTTGAAGTCCCCCAGGTCTAAAAAAAAAAGGGGTTTTTAAAAATTAGTTTGTCTGTATTTGATAGCATAGCTCAAAAAAAAAAAAAAAATCGCCAAAAGTTCAAACTTTTTATTACGTTCAGGTATCACCATGGGATCCGACAGTACGTTATCTGGCATAATTCCTCAACCGGAAGTATCACTTTACTGAATTTTTTTTTTTTCTTCATTTTTTTGCGATTTTCTCTAAAATAGCTCCAACGATTTTTTTTTAAACTTGGTATATCAACTACACATACAATGATCAACAATTTTTATCTGAAACATTTCTTTGGGAAAATTCATTTAAGTTAAGGGCATTATTGGGGGAGGGAAGGGGTTAGATTATCCTCTAAAGTGCTATCATTGTTGATTCATACAATTCTACCATCTAGACAAAATTAATTAGAAATACGAGTAAATTGATTGCTAAAATTCCGAGTTTCAAGAAAATTAGTAAACCGGAAGTGCGTTTTTACTGAACAGTTTTTTTTTCATTTTTCGTGTTTTTTTTTTCATAAAAACACCGACGAATCCATTAAATTTCGTATACAAACTATAAAATTTGTCAATTACAATTTTGAAAACTGATGTAAAAGAAAGTTGTGTGGCTGTATCACACCAGATTTTTTTTTTACTTTCTCTCTGTAACAGGAAGTATTGTAATTGTGTCAAATTTTCAATATCGAGTTTTCACCGGAAATATACATTTTTGAGGTCCCTTGAGTCCAAAAAAAAAATTTGGTTTTAAAAACTGGTCTGTTTGTGAGGTCAGCATAACTCAAAAATGGAAACACGCAGAATCTTCAAACTTGATATTTCATTTAAATTCTAGGAGATGACCCCATAAGTAGGTTTTGGTCATCAAAATCGGACAACCGGAAATACCAATTTACTAAAGAGTTTTTTTTTTTTTAGTTATTGTGATTTCCTCAAGAATGGTTCCAAACGATTTTCTTTAAATACCGTATATAAACTACATACAGCTAATCTACGACTTTTATTTCCGGAAGTATTCATTTAAGAGGGGTTTAGGGGAAATGGGGTGGGGGTATGTTTTCCTCTAAATTGCCATTTGAGATATGATCTAATCATGTAAATAATTTAATTACAATTAAATGGGTTGCCCAAAATTCCGAGGTAGAATTAAATTAGTTTATCAGAATTTCAACTGTTACACGCGTAGGCTTGAACTCGGAAACGTACGGAAATGTGCTCAGTGAAGCAGGCAATTACAAAGAACAAAGTTTTACAAAAGAAAATAAAGTTTTAATTCGTTTACCTTGAAGATGAGGCAGGAAGATTGAGAAGCGTATGTCGAGAGCCGGAGAAGCTGCCGAAGGACGCTGTGAAACGTGGAGAGTATAAAGGAGGGTGTGTATATGTGGAAATATGTTCGTGTATGGGTGTGTGAAGATAGGTTGTGGGAAAGGTAATTGGTGAATGAAGCGGTACGAAAATGTGCGTCTCTTGATTGCAATTAAGACCTATCGGAAGCTGGTTGGAGGGAGAGATGAAAAGCCTGTGTAGTAAGCACACACAATACACCCATGGAGGCGGTGAATATTAATGATGAAGCAGTTAAGATTCTGATGAAGTTAAGATTGAGAAGCGTATGTCGAGCCGGAGAAGCTGCCGAAGAACGCTATGAAGCGTGAAGGGTATAAAGGACGCTGTGTATATGTGTAAATATGTTCGTATATGGGTGTGTATGAAGGGAAGTTGTGGGAAAGATTATTGGTGAATGAAGCGGTATGAAAATGTGCGTTTGTTGATGCACGTTAAGACCTCTCGGAAGCTGGTTGGAGGCAGAGATGAAAAGCATGTGATGTAACACAATACATCCATTAAGGCGGTAAATATTAACGATGAAGTAGTTAAGATTGAGAAGCGTATGTCAAGCCGGAGAAGCTATGAAGCATCAAGGGTATAGGGTATAAAGGAGACTGTTTATATGGTAATATGTTCGTGTATTGGTGTGTATGAAGGGAAGTTGCGGGAAAGGTAATTGGTGAATGAAGCGGTACGAAAATGTGCGTCTGTTGATTGCAATTAAGACCTCTCGGAAGCTGGTTGGAGGCAGAGATGAAAAGCCTGTGATGTAACACAATACGAGTACATCCATGGTGGCGGTGAATATTAACGATGAAGCAGTTAAGATGCTGATGCAATAGAAAAAATACAAATAAGCACAAGAATCGAACCAACGAATAAATGACGAAAAAGGGATGATTAACCGGAGAAAAAGGGGTGACTGTGGAGAGGAAACCAACGTCCGGTGACGCGAAATCCCCCAACGCGCCAGAATTTGCGGGAGAGAAAAACAGGATGTCTGGCCGTACGACGCGGGCACACGTGGAGTTTTACCCTTACAGGCACAACCGGGCAAGACGACGCAACAGCAACTTTGCTGAACAGTTTTCTTTTTTTTATGCGATTTACTCCATAATGACTGTAACTGGTTTCATTAAAATTTTTTGACCACATACATAGGCGATTTATCACTTTTGTTTGTAATTTTTTTTATCTGAGAGAATTAATTTTAAAAAGAGAAGTCATGCTCCCTTAAAAAAATAGTGAAGACTTATTAAACATTTTAGTCCTCACGCGTTGGTCTAGTGGCTAGCGCACTCGCCTTTCGTGCGAAAATTCAGGGTTCGATTCCCGTGAGGGCAAAATCGGTGTTGACCTAGCATCGTGATAAAAAGTGGGAAGCTTACAGTTAGTAGCGCCCTAAGTAGCGAAGGTCGGAACTAAATGGCGAGGGAACTGCAGCGTGCTTACCACACGCCCCCATATTCAAATCGCCGTCTGGCAAGCCTTGGCCCTTCATGGGCTGTTGAGGCATATGTTTTTCTTTTTTTTTTTATTTAATGTAAATTGAAGTAAGAGAAATTCTGTGATTGTTTCACATGATCACTTTTTACATTCCCTTTTCTAGATAATTGATTTTAGGTCCTTTGGGGCGGGGGAATCTACGACGTCAAATTTGAATTATTATAAGGTGTTTGATCTATGCGTTGATAATAGGACATTGCTTTCGTTTTTTTCATTATAATAAAGATAATTGAAATTTCTAAAATCGGAGATACTCAGAATGATTAAAAATTAGGATAAGCTGTTTATAGTTGTTTCAAGATGTTAGATTCAGTTTTAGTATTATTGGGGAATAGTAAGGTTTATGTTGGGTTGGGCAATCGATTCCTACACGAAATAATCTACCTATTCAAGGTTGTTAGCCGAGACTCTATTGACATTTTCATTTGGAAAACTAAATATTTTAAATTCTTTCAAATATTTCAAATAATAATGAGACAAGACAAGTTTTCTCCATTAAATTCAAAAATTGAATTATTATGCAATAATGCATATATCTTCCGGAAATATTTGTGCGAAACGTCATCCATCATCATTAAATGCTGGAAATTCTCAAGTAAGAGTACACAATAAGTTATACATTTAAAAAAAAAGAAATATATAAATAATTGGGCGGCCCAATTCATAATTAGGCATTAAAACTAACACCACTTTTCAAAAGGCCAACCTGAATCTGCACTTTTGATATATTTTATGTTTTCCCTTGCCTGTACACTTTAAGATAGATTTTCTAAGATTAATTTTTCTATTTTTAGAAATAGATATTTTACTGATATATCTATCTATTCCCTAAGAATAAATGCGGTAATAATCAAAATTACGAAAGGAAGAAAGCGGAATATATTGCATTTAAGTTATGATATTCCTCTTATGTTTACCTTCTAGGGATGATTGGTTAAGATTGGGTCTGCCTAGTGTGGTACCTGGACGGTTCCAGAATGGAATCGTAGATCTGGAGCTAAGGTCTGTTTTGAGACAAGAGATCACTTGGTGAATGGATCACTGTTTTCTAAGCTGAGGTTTATTGTTACTCTTTGTTGTATTTTGAATGAGCGGGTACGTAACACTAACTTAAAAGATGCCTGTGTCTGCCACGGACAGTCAAGCTGCGTTGAAGACTCTGAATTCATATGTCTTCACTTCCATATATCTTCACTAGTACTAGAATGTTCCAGAAGACTGGAAGAGCTTGCTTCCATGAAGGATGTAGTTCTAGTCTGAGTTCATGTCTTATGGGAATATTTGGGAATGAGGTATTGCATAGGTTTGTCAAATTAGACGTCTCTCTCTCTCTCTCTCTCACTCTCTCGCTTTCATTTTCAGGAGCATTCATCACTGTGGATGACCTTAGTCTAGGTTGTTGGCAGTCCAAGATATTGGTTTCGCCGAGCTGTAAAGCATTTGTCGTGATAGACTGCTTCTTTTTGTCCAAGGGCGTACACCCTTCATCAGGATGTTTTTATCAAAACAGTGTGATATGGAAGATTCTTCTCGACCGTTACTTGTATGAAGGAAAGGATTTGAGTTTCGGTCTTTTTTTTTTTTTTTTTTTTTTTTTTTTATACAAAAAATAAAAAACTTTAAATTTTTGCCAACGTTTCGACAAATATATTGTCTTTTTTGAAAAACGTTTATTCTTTCACTTTTCTCTGTGTTGTTGAGGTGTTCTCAACTTTTTAGTTCTAAATTTTACATAAGTGTTTCAAGTTGGATATGTTTTAAAGATTCTTTAGTTTTTATATTTTTTATTTTTTATGTAAGTAAACCAAAAAAATGTTTTATAAATTAAATTTTAATTATTATTACTTTAAAAAAATAACCTATTGTATTTATATGTTGTAGGCCTTGAAAAAGACAATATATTTGTCGAAACGTTGGCAAAAATTTAAAGTTTTTTTATTTTGTTATTATATATATAATATATAAAAAAAAAATAAAAAAAAAAACAAAAAAAAAAAAAAACCCCGAAACTCAAAATCCTTTCCTTCATACAGTGTGATATGATAACATAGACTTGCACAGAGAGCGCACTCGAATGTATCAACTAAATTTGCTTTATGCAAGGACTATTATCACATTGTTTTGACAGAAAACATCCTGATGATGGGCGAACGCTCGAAACCGATCGATGACCATTAAAAAAGAAACAGACTATCACGGAAAATATCTCTGATGAGTCTAAGATGCTCATTTGGGGAGCTGGACTGATCTTTCTCAAGCATCTGATTGGGTCATACCAAAGCCCTTTTATAGAGTTAGTGACATAAAGGACGAAACACCCATCCATCATATGGTAGATTGGTTAGGATGTGAGCAATTAGGCTCGGAAAAGAATGCCTATCGAAGAGTGTTTCGGCTCTTCAAGGGCCATAAAGGGTAAAAGGCTCTTTCCCTTGAAGGTTATGATCCGATTTTTTTAGATTGCGGTGAATCTTAAGTGGGTGAGAAACAGGGATTTTTTTTGTTTAGACCCGGTTTGTGGTTTTTCTTTGATATGGGCCCAGTGGGGTTTTTTATAGCGTAGGAATTGGTCTAATTGTTTACAATACACCTCTCTAAGAGTATTAGATAATAACTTTATGATCGATTAATAGCTAAAATTAATCTGTTTTCCATTATTTCTATTTAATCACTATATAATAATCAACTTACTAAACAGAGTGTTGTTGTTGAACGCCAGCTTATGACAGGCTAATAATATTCATAATCATTAATCGTCAATCAGATTGCTAATTAGAATACTGCTAACTCAGCCACCTATTCACAAAAGATTACCATTATTACTAATAATATAATATAAATAATAATTGTTGTTTCAACAGGTATATGATAGCGCTGTGATTATATTAACAGAAGATGGTCATTCTGGAGCAATATATAAAGCAAATCCTTTTAACGAATACAATCATTGTGGACATCAATTAAATTTAGTTGAAAAAATTTATAATTGTAAAAATACTAATTATAGTACAGTAAGTGTAAGTCAATTAGAAATGCCAGATATTTATCCATATTGTTCATTTTCTGTATCAGTTAAAATTGCTCCACCATTTGTTTATAAAGGTAAAAATGGTCAATTATTTGGTAGTGATATAAAATTAATTGAATTATTTAAAGAACGTTTAGGTTTATTACCAAAAATATATGAACGTGAAAAGCTAATTAGTAAAGAAGAATTTGAATCATTATTTAGTGAACAATTCTGGGAAAAATTTGATATAGCTTTAGGTGGTTATCCTATAATATTGGATTTTATCTATAATGTAACTTATATAACTACAAACGCTGAACTTAGATTTTATTTCTATTTATCAGATGTTGACGATTTAGATGGATGGCATGCTATGTTTACAATATTCTTGCCAAATGTATGGTATACACTTGCCAGTGTTATTATAATTAGCATTATAATCTTACATTGGTTAAAATATAGATTAAATATAAAAATAAATGATTCAATATTTTTATTAATTTTTGGTATAATTTTATATCAATCAAGGAAAATTCCAAAAAATTACGCGATAAGATTATTTTTTTACACTTTAATACCATTATTTTGTTTAATTGCATCATTGTTTACATCTGTTTTACATAGTTTCACACTAAATCCACCAGGTGGGCCAAGGCTAGTATCGCTAAAAGATTTGTATAAAACAAATGTAACAGTAAGTATATCCTCAATAAATGCATTCATGTTAGAAGATATGAGAGAATCTGGTGCAATAAATTTAAAAGATTGGTTTATTTATAACAATTTAACGGAAACATTGAATGAAATATCAACAACAGAAGATAAATTAACATTATTAGAAACTACACAATTAATGAATTTTGTTTTAGCCAATGAATTGTACGATATTTATAGAATTAAAGAAATGGTATGCAGTATTAAAGTTGGCATTGTTATGCCAAAAACTAGTTTATTTGCTGAAAAAATTATCAATTTAGTAGATAAAATAAATGAAAATGGTTTATATAGAAAATGGATGCGTTTTAATATTTATTATTCTAATATAAAAAAAAGAAAAAATGTTAAAGATAAAAATAAATTATCAAATCAGATCAGAGCATTAAAACTTTCTGATTTAGAGGTTATATTTATGTTATTAATAATTGGTTATGTTATTTCTTTAATTGTTTTTATTATAGAATTATTAATCTATAAAATATCAAATGAAAATAATAGTAAACCTGAAAAATATTTAAGAAATCAACCATTTTCAGCGCATTCAATAATAATAAGGTCGAAACCATGTATGTTAAAATCTGTTAGAATGGAACAAGTCATAGACACTAATAGCCGTACTTGTCTGACTGAGCTCCCACAAGAAACAAAAAATATTGAAGTAAAACAAAAATTAAAAACACAGAATTGAATATTTTGACTGTAGTTAAGTGTATTTAAGCTTTCATTGTTTCATAATTAATTGCATTTTTCATATGGGTTATTTCTTATTCTTTCTTCTTATGAAAGGAGGTATTTTCAAAATAAATGTTTTGAGGTGCATGAGAACAAAGTATCTCAAAAACGCACGAAGCTCGAACTTGATAAACCGGTTACGTATAAGGCGGCCGGCTATACCGGCGGTGCACACCCCGTGCAACTTTTGGGAGGCGGCCAAAATGAAAGTGAAAAAATCTGGTGTGAAACACTCACACAACTTTCTCTTACATCAGTTCTCAAAATTAAAATTGACAAATTTTATAGTTTTGTGCATCAAATTTAATGAAATTCGTCGAAAATTGAAAAAACTCTCTAGTAAAAGCGCACTTCCGGTTTACTAATTTTTTCGTAAAACTCGGAATTTTAGCCATCTATTTATTTCTAATTAATTTTGTTTGGTTGGTAGAATTGTACATTGCACTTTATAGAAAAACATAACCCCCAAAAAGTGCCCCCTAAATGAATTTTCCCAGAGAAATGCTATAAATAAAAGTTGTAGATCTTTTTATATTTAATTTATATATGAAGTTTCAAAAAAAATCATCGGAGACATTTTTGAGCAAAATTGCGAAAAAGAGAAAAAAAAATAAATCATTTAGTAAAGTGTTAAAACAAACGCACTTCCGGTTATCCGATTTTTTTCAAACTCGGAATTTCAACAACATATTCAATTGTAATTAACATTATTTAGATGGCAGAAATGTTTAATAAACTGAAATAGCAGTTTAGATGAAAACCTAACGACACCCCTCCCCTATAACTGCCCTTAAATGAATTTTCCCAGAGAAATGTTTCAAATAAAAGTTGTAGCTCGTTGTATGTGTAGTTGATATATTAAGTTTGAAGAAAATCGTCGCAGCCATTTTCGAAAAAAAAGCAAAAAAGTGGTACTTCCGGTTCAGGAATTTTGACAAATAACGTACAGTCAGATCCCTTTGTGATACCTAAACGGAATATCAAGTTTCAACTTTCTACGGTTTTTTGGTTTTTGAGCTATGCTGTTCGCATATACACACACACCAACACACACACCATTTACTAAAAACCACTTTTTTGGTCTCAGGGGACCTCAAAACGGATATTTCCGGTGAAAACTCGTTATCGAAAAATCTGACACGATTACAATACTTAAAACGATTAAAAAGGATTACGCATAATTTTCATCAAAACAATGTATTGTTTTGTTTAGTGTGTTTTTACTATGAAAATTATGGGTAATCGCTTTTAATTGTTTTTTTTTTTTATTTTTACCCCTGAAGAAGTGTATAAATTTGTCGAAACGTCGGATAATTTTAAAAAAAGTTTAAAAAGTATTTTTATTGACCGCTACTCGGTGATCTCCTGTAATTATAATTCTCGAACGGTCGAGAGTCATTATTAAACTAAAACTAATATAAAATATAATAAAAATAATTTGAAAATAAAGCTAAGTCTATAATAAGTAAATTCTGCAGTTTAAGTGGGAACTCAACAGTTCACCATTGTATGAGTGAATATCATTTTTATACATGCAAACAATAACTTATAAAACTACGTATCATTTAATAGTCAATTGATACAAGTCGATAGTTTATTTTATTTAATTTACAGTATTTTAATTACTTTAACAGTGAATTATTTATTATATTTAAAATTAATGGTCATAAAATTAATGTTGAGCATATAATGGTTTTTCTAAAATTGCTAAGATTAATTTGAGGTTGTGGTGGTGGCGGTTGGTAGGTGACCATGGATTGCATGGGACGACAAAATTTCTAAAGCCGATCCTGAATTTAAGTACATCTACATCTGAATATATCTTTTTAGTCAAAATCCATCAAAATCAGAAGTGTGGTTTTACTGAATTATTTTACTTTCTCTTACTTCCTAGTAAGAGGAAGTATTATGATCGTGTCAAATTTTCGATATCGAATTTTTACAGGAAATATCCCGTTTTGATGTCCCCTGAGTCCAAAATAGTAGTTTTCAGCAAGTGGTCTGTTTGTCTGTGGTGTATGTGAACAGCATAGCTCAAAAACGAAAAACCCGTAGAAAGTTGAAAGTTGATATTCCGTTTAGCTATCACCATGGGATCTGACAGTGGGTCATCTGTTAAAATTCCTCAACCGGAAGTACCATTTTACTTGTAGGTTTTTTTTTTTTTTTTTTTTTTTTTTTTTTTTTTTTTTTTTTTTTTTTTAAATGGCTCCGACGATTTTCATCAAACTTGGTATATAAACTACACATACAAAGAGCTACAACTTTTATTTGGAACATTTCTCTGGGAAAATTCATTTAAGGGTACTTTTTAGGGGTGAGGTGGGGTTACAGCTTCCTCTAAAATGGTATCATAGTTGATTATATAATTCTATCATCGAAATAAAATTAATTAGAAATAAATACATGTTTCAAATTCCAAATTTTAAGAAAATTAGTAAACCGGAAGTGCGCTTTTACTGAACACTTTTTTTCAGTTTTCGACGAATTTCGTTATATTTGGTACACAAACTATAACCTTTGTCAATTATAATTTTGAGAACAGGAGTATGAGAAAGTTGTGTGAGTGTTTCACACCAGATTTTTTTTTTTTTTTTTTTTTAGTATTTCGCGATTTAAACAAAAACAGCTCCAGCGATTTTTTTTTAGGTTTAAAGTTCATAAACAATCAAATTACATATAAATGTTTATCACTTTTATTAGAAGCACTTTCCAAGAAAATGAGTTTTTCTGGGGTCGAGTAAGGGGTTTGCAACAACTTTAACCTTCCTTCTATAGTACGACTTCCGTACAAAGTACAGTTCTACCGCCTATTTATTTAATATTAAGCTAGAATTTCAAATTTGAAAAAAAATCACTTAACCAAAAGTGTAGACTTCTACAGAGTAGATTTCGAGTTTTCAAACTATGTTAAATTGCACACTATGTATTTGAATCATTTTTCCAAAACAAAAACAAAAGAAAATGTACTTTTAGATAGTTATGCGGAATTTTTATTACAATAAAAATAATTTTATTGGGTAATAACCTATCTAATACTAAAAAAAAAAATCTGGTGTGAAACACTCACACAACTTTCTCTTACTCCAGTTCTCAAAATGATAATTGACAAATTTTTTATAGTTAGTATACCAAATTTAATGAAATTCGTCGAAAACTGAAAAAACTGTTCAGTAAAAGCGCACTTCCGGTTTACTAATTTTCTTGAAACTTGGAATTTCAGCCATCCATTTATTTCTAACTAATTATGTTTGGATGATAGAATTGTATAATCAACTAGGATAGCACTTTAGATGAAAATCTAACCCTACCCCTCCCCTAAAAGTGCCCTTAAAAGAATTTTCCCAGAGAAATGTTTTAGATAAAAGTTGTAGATCTTTGCATGTTTAGTTTATATAGGAAGTTTCATAAAAATCGTCGGAGCCATTTTTGAGAAAATTTTGAAAAAGTGAATAAATCATTTAGTAAAGTGGTAAAGTAAACGCACTTCCGGTTATCCGATTTTTTTCAAACTCGGAATTTCAACAACATATTTAATTCTAATTAACATTCTTTAGATGACAGAATTGTGAAATAAACTGAAATATCACTTTAGATGAAAACCTAACCCCATCCCTCCCCCAAAAGTGCCCTTCAGAGCATTTTCCCGGAGAAATATGCTTTCAAATAAAAGTTGTAGCTCTTTGTATGTGTGGTTGATGTTTCGAGTTTAAAGAAAATCGTCGGAGCCATTTTTGAGAAAATCGCAAAAAAGTAAAAAATCTAACTAGTAAAGTGGTACTTCCGGTTGAGGAATGTTGACAGATAACGTAGTGTCAGATCCCACGGTGATGCTTAAATGGAATATCAAGTTTTAACTTTCTACGGTTTTTCGTTTTTGAGCTATGCTGTTCACATACATACATACACACACACACGGACACACACACACACAGACCATTTGCTAAAAACAACTTTTTTGGACTCAGGGGACCTCAAAACGGATATTTCCGGTGAAAACTCGATATCGAAAATTTGACACGATTACAATACTTCCTCTTACTAGGAGTAAGAGAAAGTAAAAAACTATATACAAGTAAAGAAGTAGATTACGTGAAAACTGTTTTTTGTGATTACAGTATTCACAGTTAGTTACTATTGTTTTGTATAAAATCATTATCAAATGGTATTTCACAAATTTTATTCTACTTTTTGTAACTCATTTAATTAATGTTGTTGATGTTTTATGTAAGTGAATTTGGTAACCCAGAAGGTAACGTTAGGTTACCTTTGTGTAATTAAATGTTCAAAATATATATAAACGATTTATTTATGTATGTATATATTCGTATATATAAAAGAATTTAATATATAAAAATTATTGTAACCCTAATATACAAGGGTGACCAGAGTTATATGCTCCACCCACTTTTTTTTTTAAACGGCGGGAAATTTCGAAAAAATAGAAAACACGTATTTAATCATTTTTAGTCTAGTTTATTTTCAGTGATTGATCCATTTTTTTATACCCCAATATCCCGAGATACAGCATCCAACTTTTTTTTTTCAAATGGAACATTATATTTTTTTTTGCATATTTTTATAGTAATTGAGCCTCTAAAAAAATTTAAAAAAAAAAAATTTAAAATCGGTTAGGTTTTTCAAAAGTTATGGTAATTTAAAATATGAAAAACAAATTTCAGTTTAATGTCAAAATTACCTTATTTTTTCTTTAAAGAAGCTCTTCAAACTGGGCACCATCAACGGATAGGCAAGCCAAAGCTCTGGACTCCCACGCTCTGTTTGTAGCAGCACTTAGGTGGCAAAGTCATCTAGGCAGGCTAGAGTTATTCGACGTTCCATATCTTCGACTGAAGCCACGGGATTAAGGTTACTGTACACTTTATTTTTTAGATATCCCCACAAAAAATAGTCCATTGGGGTTAAGTCCGGAGGTCGAGGTGGCCATTGGATCGGACCATGAGTTCCTAACCACTTTTCGTGGAAATTTCTGACCAGGTAACGTCGAACAACTCTCGCATTATGTGCCGGGCAACCATCTTGTTGAAAACTACATATCTAACCGACGTTTTAGTGGAACATCTTCAAGCAAAACTGACAAAATGTCTCTTAAAAAAGTTAGATACCTTTCACCAGTTAAGTTCCCTCTATAGAAGTATGGGCCGATTAGTTGGTTTCCTCAAACTCCACACCAAACATTTGTAGAAAAAACAACCTAATGGCGTGTGGCGAAGGTAACTTGTGGATTTTCTTCTGCCCATATTCTAAAGTTCCAACGATTAAGAAGGCCATTGTTGGTAAACTTTGATTCATCAGTCCATAAAATTGTGCATTTTTTGTGGGGATATCTAAAAAATAAAGAGTACAGTAACCTTAATCCCGTGACTTCAGTCGAAGATATGGAACGTCGAATAACTCTAGCCTGCCTAGATGTTGACTTTGCCACCTAAGTGCTGCTACAAACAGAGCGTGGGAGTCCAGAGCTTTGGCTTGCCTATCCGTTGATGGTGCCCAGTTTGAAGAGCTTCTTTAAAGAAAAAATAAGGTAATTTTGACATTAAACTGAAATTTGTTTTTCATATTTTAAATTACCATAACTTTTGAAAAACCTAACCGATTTTAAAATTTTTTTTTTTAGAGGCTCAATTACTATAAAAATATGCAAAAAAAAATATAATGTTCCATTTGAAAAAAAAAAGTTGGATGCTGTATCTCGGGATATTGGGGTATAAAAAAATGGATCAATCACTGAAAATAAACTAGACTAAAAATGATTAAATACGTGTTTTCTATTTTTTCGAAATTTCCCGCCGTTTAAAAAAAAAGTGGGTGGAGCATATAACACTGGTCACCCTATATAAAGATATATAATAAATATATGAAGGTAAATTTTGGTTGTTTAAAGACAACTGAACCTTTAAAATATATAAATAAAAAGAATTATTTCTTGTTCTAGTTTTACGAGTACTATTGGTGCCCTTCTTCAGGAGCTCTGTAAAAATTTATTGGAGAAAATACATTATTGTACAGTATAAGTAGTTATGGAAAAGTGCATAGATTTACACTGGTTAAAAAAAAGTTTTGCATATTGCAAGATTTTGTATTTCTAAACTTTGTCCGATAAATTACGTTGCATTTCTTTGTTTTTTTTTTATGACCTTTGAAACACGTTACATTTGTTTGCCAGACAATGTGCTCATTCATTCCAGTACTTGTTAGAGATTTTGATCAATTGTGAGAAATTGAGCTGATTGCGTGTAAGTTGAAAGGGAAGTAATTTTACGGTGAATTTAAACAGCAATGCGCTAAGGCACACGATTTCACCAGCAAATAGAGTTCGAATAGTGACTATAATACAACATGGTCAAATGATACAAGCCGAAGTAGTATCAAGTGGCGCGATGCGTATCAAAGTGACGTTTCCAGACTTTGGCGGAAATTCCAACAGACACAAACTATAGCTGATAAGCCTAGGATAGGTCGACCACGTAAAACAACCGCTGCTCAAGATCGATACATCTGTATTTCCACTAGGAGACCACCTAGAAGCACAGCGACACCTTATGGAGGGAGCTTCAAAGCGGTTATAGGAATCAATGTGTCGACACAAACTGTTCGAAATGGACTCCACAATGTAAGACTACGTTCTCGAAGGCCATTCAGGGCACCACACCTCGAATATCGCCACAGACTTCAGCATGTACAATGGGTAAGAAGATGAAAATTGGACCGGGGAACAATGGGCCCAAACGTTATTTACAGATGAGGTACGACTTCACTGCATCCAGATGACAAAAGTATTCATGTCTGGAGGGCAAATGGTCAACGTTTAAATGAAGCTTTCATTGTTGAACGCTATCAGCAAGGTGGTAGTTCAGCACTCTTCTGGGAAGGAATAATGATGGGACGCCGCACATCACTAGTCCACATCCAGGGCAATATGACGTCAAAAATTAAGAGAACAACGTCCTTGAACCCATTGTTCGTGGATTTAGAGCTAACATTTTTGAGGAGATTTCACTTTAATGGACGATAATGCTCGTGCCCACCGCGCACAGTCTGTGAATACGTTCTTAGAAAGCCGTGTGATATTCAAAGGATGATCTAGCCACCATCGTCTCCTAATTTCAATTGCGAACATTTATGGAGATTACTGAAAACAGCAATTTCCAACCGTCCCCTAACCACTATGCGCTCTGCAGGGTAAATATCCCTGCTGCCATAGAGGAATGGGATAATCTGCCGCAAGATGTACTGGATACCCTGCTATTGAGCATGCCACACCGCCTCCAAGCCTGTGGCAGGGCTCCTGGAGGCCACACACATTACTGATTACACAGAAAATTGACTTTTGTGGTTTAAGGATTACGTGAGTTTTTGTTTACATTTCTGTATGACGAAATTTTCTTTTTTTTCGCATTGGCTCATCAGCTATCTCTAAGATAAAGTGTTTTTTGTTTGTTTGTACTATACACTATTATAAGGTAAACAACGTTGTATTATATTTGGTTCAGAAATACAAAATCTTGAAATATGCAAAACTTTTTTATGACCAGTGTATAACAAAAAAAAAAAATTAAATTAAAGAAATATTAACAGAAGAAATTATAAAACAGAAGTGACATTAAATTGAATAAAATGATATTAACAATAATATAAAATAAGACAGATAAAGATACCTTTAGGGTAGGAGAGGAGTGAACATTGAGAACGTTGAGACTGAAGTGAAGAGAGAGTATTTTTTTAATTTAAAAAACTGTTAAAGGGTGGAAGGGATAAGAAAAATGTTTGTAGTGAGGCGCGGCAATTTCAAATTTGGAAGAACAAATTACTGACGAGTAGTCTTTTCTTAGGGTTAGAAAAATATTGTTGTAAGTTGAAGTTATGATTTTGTTTGTCTTTTTTAAAATTGATAGAATTCGGATGAAGGTGAATTTGTAAGGATTCGGACAGAAGTCGTTTTGAATGGTTGAGGTAAGTGGTTAAAATGGAAAGGTTATTGAAATCGATAGTATGATTGACAGTCAGAACATGTTTGGAGAGAGCAGTGCTGTCAATTTTTTTGTTAATATAAAATAAAGCATAAAAATGTTTATAACTGTACCCATTACAGCAGAAACAGAGAGCTGTGTGATTGCTTCACATCATATTTTGTTAGAGGTTGCGTTAGCTGTGGATATAGCCCTTAATTACTGTAATTAGAAACGGAAAGAATAGAATATAAATATTAGGAAAATCGATGTGGTATAGGTTTAATGATTTGACAATCAAATTTATCTCTTCCTATCTCTCGAATAGATTGGCAGCGCTGTATAAAGGAGGTAAGTACTCTTCTCTATTGCAGCTCAAGTATGGTGTGCCCCAAGGGTCTATTATGGGACCTTTATTATTTTTGGTTTACATTAACGATCTACCGCAATGTTTGATAACGATGATACAATTAGGCGGCCATATTTATATGCCGCTGATCATGTGGTACAAGTTAGAAATGCAGATAACATATCCATTAATAACTGCATATTAAATCTATAATCGATTGGTGTGTTGCTAATAAGCTAAGTTTAAACCAAGACAAAATAAAAGAGATTACTATTAAATTAGGAAATTATGTTGGGACTAAAAAAGCTATCAATTTCTTAGGCATTTTCATAGATTCAAAACTGAATTGGACACATCAAGTTAATAACGTCATGGGTAAAGTGTCTCGTGGAATCTGTGTTTTGAGAAAATTAAGAATGTCCGGTTGACTTGGAAACTTTAAAGTTGACATATTTTGCGTATGTTCATAGCCATTTGTGCTATGGTACTATATTTTTGGGGTAATGCTGCCGAATGTAAAAAAATATTTAGGTTACAAAAGAAGGCAATTAGAGTCATTTTGGGCTTAGTGTCTTGAAAGTATCTTGTCGTTCTTTGTTTAAGAAATTGAACATAATGACACTACCAGCCATATTTATTTTTCAATACCTCGTCTATGTAAAGTGCAATGAAGGCCAATTGCATTTATTTCTTTTATGGCAACGTAGAAAGTAATAAAATTAACAGTCTAATAAAAACCGTTTATTTACTTTAAAATAATTTGTTTAACAGATAATTATAGTACTAATTACAAATTGTAAACTCTATTAAACTCCTCAATATAAACAGTTTTCAGAAAATAAATAAATAGCCAATTTAATTATGGTAATTTTAAAAAGTGTTTCCTCTTTGCAAAAAGTTTGTACCAACCGCCACTTCATGGGGGAGGAGGGGAACCCCTAAAAGAAATCCATTCTCCCGTCATATAACTACGTGCAATGTAAAACAAATACAGATGTCCAACATTATAATTGTCAACAGAGGATAAAGAAAAAGTTAAATGTATCTCATTCAAAATAACAACACCTGTCACTAAAAACTGACATTACAAACTATGGCTTCCTAAATATTACCCATAATCCTCAGTTACAAATCTCATCCAGCTGGTTCTTCTAAATTACTGTATATATAACACACACACACACTGTTTTCAACACACTAAACCTAGTGTCTCCACTAAATTATAATTAATGTTTAACATATAACCTATAACAATATTACGAATTCTAAAAGTCTCACATTTTATATTATTGCTTATAATAATATTATTTTATATGGTGTTAACTTATCAAATTATTGATTCAATAATTTTTAATTATATTATTTCTATGTTGTTTAAAAGTAGACACATTTATAATAATAAAAATAAATTACCATATTAAACATGATTATGTTTCCTTTTATTACCATGGCAACTAAGTAAATACAGTCTTAGGGACGAAGCAAAACAAAGCAAAGCAAAGCTTCTGTATTGCTCTTATCTCTTCTCTTGTAGAAAATATAATTAAAGAGCAAGTTCAATAAAGAGACTGCTTGTTAAGAGAAATATTAAACTGACAAGAGAGTGAAATGGCATTTCTTGCACATTTAAATTTTAACTGAACAAGAGTTGTAAAAACACTTCTCTCGCATTAAATATTACCCCGTCCTACTGTACAAATGGTTATAATTAAAAATAGGTATAAAACTCACCAGTCTGAATAGAAATAAAACTTTTATTTGGGAACGAACAGTAACATTCTCAAGAACAATTAATAAAAAAATCTGGTGTGAAACACTCACACACAACTTTCTCTTAAACTACAGTTTACAAAATTGTTGAAATTCGTCAATGTTTTTATGAAGAAAAATGGGGAAAAAAAAAAACTGTTCAGTAAAAACGCACTTCCGGTCATCTAATTTTTCTCTAAACACGGAATTTTCAACAACATATTTAATTCGAAGTAATATATTATTTAGATGATAGAATTGTGTAATAAAATAAAATATCATTTTAGAGGAAAATCTAATCTCTAAAAGTTCCCCTTAAATGCATTTTTCCGGGAGAAATGTTGTAGATCTTTGTATGTGTAGTTAATATACCAAGTTTGAAGAAAATCGTCGGAGCTATTTTTGAGAAAATCGCAAAAAAGGGGGGTGGGAATCTTTCATTAAGTGGTACTTCCGGTTGAGGAATTTTTGACAGATAAGTTACTATCGAATCCCATGGTTTACCTAAATGGAATATCAAGTTTGAACTTTCTGCAATTTTTTCACTTTTGAGCTATGCTGTTTACATACACACACACACACAGATCATTTTCTAAAAACCACTGTTTTTTTCTGGATTCAGGTAACCTATCAAAAAACGTGTATTTCCGGTGAAAACACGATATCGAAAATTTGACACGATTACAATATTTTCTCTTACTAGGAGACTTTATTCATCTAAACATAATATTTAATGTTTTATATCATATGTGAGCTATAAAGAAAAAAAACGCTGAAATTTCATTGCATTATTAAAAAAGAATGCATAAGATAACAATGCAGTACTGCAAGATTCAATGTAAGTCCGCCATTTTGTATTTGGCTGCTTATACTAATGGAACAAAATAAAATTGATGTTATAAACACAATTTTCACAAAATTTTATTTCACAAAGATCACATAATTAGTTTAAAGAAAATTCACTTGGACCCGTTTTAGAGAAAATAGAGAAAACTGGAAAAATACTTTTCAGTAAAAACGCCTTTCCGATAATCTGATTTTCTTCGAACTCGGAATTTCAAAAATAGCACTTTAGAGGAAAACCTAACCCTCCTCCCCCCAAAAGTACTCTTTTAAATAAATTTACTAGATCGAAATGTTTCAAATAAATGTTGTAGATCACTGTATATGTAGTTTAAGAAAGTTTGAAAGAAATCGTAGGAGCCGTTTTGGAGAAAATTACAAAAAACTGAAAAAAAAAAAAAATTCAGTAATGTGGAACTTCCGGTTGGGAAATTTTGACAGATAACTTACTGTTGGATCCCATGGTGATACATAAACGGAATATCAAGTTACGCAGGATTTCGAGTGGAATTAACTAGCTGCCCACTGTAAAGACTGTCCAGGGTTTTGAGATCCCTGGTCTTCCTGAGGACCAATCTTGGGCACTAATAATTTCAGGCATTTGAAAAAAGCGAGTAATAAAATATTCTGTCACTAATTTTCGTGCAAGTTTTTAAAACATGTGTTTTTTTTGTTTATATTAAGCTCACTTCTTATCAAACTATAACGGATGATGTCCACATTCAACTCTACCGATCACTTCCTGTGCTTCTCTAGACCTGTTTGCATATGGCCTAGCATTTTTTATGTCTCTATGCTGTAACTTCACTGAACAAAATTTGTCTGTAAAGATCGTGTGCGTAACAGTGCAACAGAACTTTACACTTTTCCTGTGTAATTTGCAGATTTAAGCGTCTGACCTGTGATCTATCGGATAAGCACCCCAGCCAGGTCGCTTTTAATCAGTCTCGAAGTAGATCTTTCTGAGATCCTCATCTCGTGAGACAGGTTTTTTTTTTTTGGTTTTCTAAGAGGGTTTCTTTTAATCCGGTTTGCCACAAATTTTATCGCGTTTTCTATACAAATTTTATAAAGATGCCTAGAACGGGGACAGTCGCTGTACCAGATAATGGTACGATAAGCAGCAAACACACGACTAATACCCAGAGGATAAAGTGTTTCAAAAATCTGAGAGGCTGATTTGCCTACCCAGTTTTCTTTGTTAATCCCACCATGCTAACAAAAAGTTCATACTGACTAGCATTCAAATCTTTACCAAGAAGATAAAAAGTGCAATATCATAAATATTAATATAAATATTTTTTTTGTCTTTAATTTAAGGCGTTTCAATATTTATGGTCATTAGCGCTCGGAGCCTTCTTAGTGCACTGCC